>APFE030950067.1:131327-173482 GCA_000404065.3 Pinus taeda | reverse complement strand
TGAGCACGGATAGTACCTAGAGATGGTTGTCCTCATTGTTGGTTTGACAACTAAGTTGTGATAGGTTTTCCTACCTTATTAAAAAACAAATCTATCATTTTTCTATCCAAGTCAAATCATTACTATTACTTATATGATGAGCTATAATACCATGATAAATATTATTGTAATGGCTTCGTGCTTATGAATATTGTTGGTCTTTGTCTAAACATATGTTAGATTTTGGAGTTTTTGTGGGAATTTGGTTCTTTAAAATGGGTTTTTGAGTGCATATATGGATTTAGTACCCTAAAAAACCTCGGAACACTTAGATTGTGGAGAATTTACAACTCAAACTCTTGATTCCAAAAAATAACTACCAAAATTAAAACAAATTAAATAGAAAAAATGTCAAAAACACCCTTGGAAAAACAAAACAAATAAACTATAACATATTGTTGTGTCCATTCAGACTCTTGTGAAAAAAGTTGATTTCATTCCTATATTTGAATATTTAATAACAAAATATAAAAATGCTGTTAATTTTATTTAATTAAAAAAAAATTAAGCATAAATTAAGTAATATAAATGGTTAAAAAAATATATTTAATATAAATTTTATTACTTTTAATTTGAAAAATAAATTTAATAAAAAAACAATATTTAAATATGACGGTGATTAACATTTTCCAAGTTGCTTTAATTTGAAGCTATCCATAAACAGCGAGGTCCCACAAGGAGTAATTGTTTTTACCTTTTTGGTTAAAAAGAGGCGAATCAATTATTAGAATGTTTATTCCAATAATTTGTTTCCTGTAAGGTAAGGTTAAGTTGGGATGGAAATCTCATGGAGCTAGATGTGAATGAGCTCCTTTTCTCGGAGGATCTCTTTGGATTTTCTATTTGGAAAAAGTTATGGTTGAACAATGTTAATTTTTAAGGTTAATAATTTGCGTTGGCTCCTCGCTCATAAAAATATTTTGATTTCAAAAAATCTGAAAAAAAAAAAGTATCCCAGGCTTGTCGAAGTGTTCTTTATGTAACCAGCGATTTAAATCGATTTCCTATATGTTTTTGTGTGGTTCCTTCACGTCTTAGGTATGGTTTTATGCTCTCAACACTCATTTTTTTTCAGCTAAATATGCCCTTTGACATCTTGATCCTCTTTTCTAGCTAGTATAGAGAGTACTCTTATTTAAATGGATCTGATCCTCTCTCCTCAGATATATTTGCTAGCAAATTTGTCTGACCCGTAATAGTGTCATCTTTTAAAATGCAGTTTCTTCTTATCTTTAAAAATGCAGCCTCCTCTCCTAGAATTACAGCTAGGAAAGTCATCTATCTATCTTTGTTTGGAATATAACATAGCATCTATCTTTGTCTTGAATACAACATAGCTAAATTGAAGGATTGGGACCCTAATTTAGATTACCCTGAAAGTCTTTCAATGGATAGTGTTGTAACTTTTTTTTAGACATAAATTTTTTTTATAAAGGAAGTTTTAAAAAAAAATGAGGTTTATATGATCCACTTTGTAAGAATTGGGCATATTTTTTATAAATGTAGCACGCTAAATTATATATTTCATAAATAAATGTAAATTACTTTTAAATTTCCAGCAATAAAAGGCGTGTTGTAACTTTCGTGCTTGTTTCAATGTCCAAGATTTTATCCGCTGCAATCAAGAGATCACAAGCCTGTGCGGAACACCCCCTCCCCCCACACTCCTGATGTTTAACGAAGGAGGGGGGCATCTATGGTCCATGGTTTTCGTAAACCATGGAAACTTATGTGGAGGGCACTCGTGCATTGTGCAACCCCATCCCCCCTGCCCTCCCCTGCAAACCACCTTCTCACTAACCATTACTCCCACCAATTTTGTCCCTCTGTTATCGCTCCACCAAAATAGTCTTTATTATTTCTTCGACTACTTATCAATTCATAACCGCCAAATATTGCAAACCACCTTCTCACTAACCATTACTCCCACCAATTTTGTCCCTCTGCTATCTGCTCCGCCAAAATAGTCTTTGTTATTTCTTTGACTACTTATCAATTCATAACCGCCAAATATTGCAAACCACCTTCACAGTAACCATTACTCCCACCAATTTTGTCCCTCTGCTATCTACTCCGCCAAAATAGTCTTTATTATTTCTTCGACTACTTATCGACTCATAACCGCCAAATATTGCAATTAATCCCCACAAACATTCAAAAATCTTGTTAAATGCTCCAATCATTAACATTGTCAACGGGTATTCGAATTTTCTTTAAAAATCGAGTTTGCCCAAATTGTTCGATCATTTCCTCAGATTTGCAATGCTCGTAGAACGACTGAGCAGCAGAAGAACTTCCAAGTCCACGTGGGTGTTTCTCCCACCTTCTTCAATCTTACCTAGTATTCCAATTTTCATGCTTTCTATTCAATCTCAAAATGAGTACTTCTAAAGGAAAAAGTGAGTCACAGATTGAAAACCCCATGCTTCCTCTAGTCCCGAATTTGGATGAACTATCTTTGGTAGACTTAGATTTCAAAATCGAAGAAACCAAGTGTGAATTTAATTTGTATGAATTGCATAATTATGCTTTTCAAAAGTTTGAAGATATTGGTGATGAGTTTAACTTTTGGGAATCCATGTCACCTTAATTTGTTTTTCGTCAGACTCATCATTTTCCTGAATTTGTCCCCAGGTGCAAAAGCAAATATTTACCCAATCAAAGAGCAATAGTAGCCAAAAATGGTGAGATTTTGTTCTATATAACACCATAATCCATTCTTCGAGCTTTGCAAATCAATCCTCCAAATTCCCGGCATTCCTTTTTAGTCAACTCATTAATGGAGATTTATCAAAAGCTTACATTTCAAGAGATAGCCCATAGTTTTGAGTCATTTTTACCAAAAGGATCTGAATTGTCATATCATAAACCACCTTATTCCTCAGCCATGTTTCCTTAAATGTCCACACAAATAATTTTCATGGTTTGTTGTCTTTTTGTCTATCAAAGTGATGAATGGATTAATGAGGTCATTCTAGAATTCATGTTTGCCTTTTCATCTGGGAAAAAAACCTTCTGGCTTATTCAATGTTAGTCAGTTTATCTCTCATAATATTCATGAGCAGTTCTTTAAATTCAATGCAAAAAGAGCCTTCAAACATTAGTATGTGTTAGTTTACTTATTCTTATACCATCAATCTATGAGGTTTAAGATGCCACTACAGAAGTTGGATTCACAGGAGAGACCACAATTTGTTATTCAATGGACCTCATTAGTCAGAAAGAATTCAGAGGAGTATTCATTCAGTGATTTTGTTAACCAACTTCTGTATTTATCACTATGTCTTCTTAGTAGTGAGGTAATCCCAAGGATTTCAATTGAAATTAAAAGAATTTTATATTTAAGTGAGCAAACAAAGATATGAGATTGGTATTTATATCAGAGCTTCACAAAGTTTAGGATTTATGGTTGTGAATTGTCACCTTATAAGCTACCAATATTTCTTCCAGTGAGGATTTTTTCTTTGGAGTTCATAAGGCGAAGCCTGAATGTAGATGAAGTTCATTTTTTTGTCCAGGAAAGAGAAATATTAGTTTAAATTTTTGGCTCAAATTGGCCCCTTCATAGCAAATACCAGAGCAGCGGATAAAGAAGCAAAAAAATTGTTACTCAAATGAAATTTAAAATGATTTTTAGCTAGCCTTATGATCCTTTGGGAATAGTTTCATCTATCAGACTTGAGCAGAAGTTAGCTCCTTGTATTCATTTTTCAAAATCAAAGATTAAACAATATGCTAATTGTGAGGTTTGGGAGGAAAACACTTTACAAGAAGTTGAAGAATAGATGTCAAGTCAGACGGCATTGGAAACCCCTCATCCAAAAGAAAAGGAGTTGAAAAGAATAAGTGAAAGAATTTCTCCTGACATTCCATGGTCTAATTCAATAGAGTTTAGAGTTTTCAATAGATGAAAGACTAAGGAAACAAAAGAAGAATCATTTGAAGTCGGGAATACAGAGGCCTCATCTACAGTGATGGTGTCAAGTGAGCCTGTGTTTACTCTACAACAAATTGAAGAAAGAACAACTGATGTATCAACTTCTCCTTCTTCTAGTAGTCAAAACATTTTTGCTAAAGTCAAAGAAATGAAGAAAAATAATGAACTTCTAAAGTCTGCTACATGTACTCAATTTTGGAAACAAACTTCCTCTACCCAAAACATATTGTTATTTGCACTAGATCCTGATAGTAGACAGTTTCAATTGGCATTTCTTGAGCCAAAGGTTCTAGCCCCAAACACTGCAGAGGAATACAAAACTTCTTTGTTTATTTTCATACTAAACTAATTCACCCTATAGAATCTATAGATCTATATAAGTAAGCGGGCTAAATTATCTACTCTTCTCTAACCAGTTTTGCTATGGTTGTTTCAAAATTACAAGCTTTTCTGAATAACAATCATTCTCAACTGAATTTAGAAAAGATGTCATCGTTGGAAAAAGATATGAGGATAAAAACTTTAGAAGATATTTTTATCAAATTAGGACTAGATCTTAACGATGTTGATGCAACTCAGAAGATCATAAAAAATAGAAATGCATATATTCAAGAATTGCACAAGAAATTAAAATTACCAACAACTGAGCATCCTCAAGCTCAGGAAGTGGGAGAAATTGAGAAAGAAAAGGAAAATATGTTGCTTATGATTGTGGAGCAGAATCTACAAATACAGAAAATGGAAGCAGAGATAGAAAAGCTAGTGAAAGAGAAAGAACAAAATGTTAGTGTAGGAGTTTCAACAGTGGAGACAGGATCAACAAGTCATGATTTGACAGAACAATTATCCAAAGCAATGGTTGATTTATCTTTGAGAAATGTAGAAATTGAAATTTGAAAGCATCATTGCAAAAGGCAAAGGAAAACAAATAAAAGCAGACAATGCATACATTTCAGAGGTACAAAAGAATTTCAATCTTACAAAGTAGCTTGAAAAATATTTCGATGAATCAGTTAGTGCATAGAATTTATCAGAAGTTAAAGAGTGGGTTTGGATAGACATAAATTCTGCAATTTCAAATTTGGGGTCTTCCACAGAGATCATTTGTTAACAAGGGAAATTATTGGAGAAAGCTAAAGCAATCATTGAAGGTAGCAAAGAAGAGTTGGACAATAGACCTAGAGAAGTAACCAGAATCATCAAAGTCCTAAATTCAAAATCCAAGGAGGAGCTAGAAGAAATGGGAATTTGAAGATAGGACAGATGCAGTCCTTAAAATGAAAAAAGTATTGACTATGAGTAATTTAGTGCCGCAGGTCGAGAACAAATGTGAAAATTTAGAAGTTTAGATAAAGAGATTTCATAAAAGTTCTTTGTTCTTCATCAGAAAGGACTCCCATCATTAAGGGATTCTAATGGTCAATTAATTCATCAGGAAGACTATCAACAAAGCCTTCATGATATAGCAACAGATAAATCAAAATTTGCTAAAGTTAAAGGAATTATTAGTGGTAAAAGTTTTCTTCAAGGTATAGTTGATGATTTGTTTATTTCACATGAAATTCATCATATTTTTGTTAGTAAACCGACTTTTGAAAACTATACCGAGTTAGATGAGGCCTACAGAAAGGTAATAAATTTTCCATGCCCAGATGATGATCAATGGTATAAGTTCGTTGAACTTATCAGTTGAACACGAAACAAATTTCCATGCAATATTTCGGCAAGGCACAGAATCAAAAGGATGCAAATTTAAAGTTAGCGGTTGGAAACAAGATCATAGAATAGTGTGCAGAGTTAGAAAATTAGTTCGAAGACCTCTATTTTGAGTTATTTTTATTAAGATTGTCTAAATTATATTGGATAAACATTTTTTTTCATGGAAAAGTTGTAATAGGTTAGAGATACTTGAAGGATATTTTTGGAGTGATATTGTTGTAATATTTTCATCTTGAAGATAATCAAAGGATTCTTGTTTCCTTTTATGCAACATTTGTGTACCTGTGAGTGTTTTCTAGTGATTTCCATAATCTATTTCTACATATTTTTTAGATGGTGTAGGACATTGTGAAGGGAAAGATTGAATATCAATATCCCCGGCATCCCTAGTGTAAGGTTATTTTCTATATTGTGTTTTAATTAAACAATTTCTTTAATAAGATACTCAAATTAGTAGTTATTGTTTCTATGTTATACTTAAACATATTTTGTTTACTATAGAGCTACATCTGTACATTTCCTCTCAACTCAGATGATTAGATGTTTGGGAAAGATATTTAGCCTTTTAAGTTATTCTTCATTCTTCCTTCAAAGAACTTATAAAGATTGTATGTTGTCATAATGGAACATAGACACTTTGATTAATCTAAAGGATTAAGAATTATAGGCATAGGGAAGTATGTGCATCTTTGGATCATTCATTTCAATCATTATCCCTCACAATTGATGCTTTGGCACAGTTCTTTTGTCGAGGATTGTTTATAGAGATACAACATCAAATAGGCGTCATTGTCGAGGAATGAATTTTGAAGCAATTTTCCCTAGGACAACGACTCAACTTTCCTCTTAATGGTGAATAAGAGGCTAGTAGGTTGAAATCTTTCACTTGGCGACTTCATAGTTTTAAAACCTAGCTTTGCGCAAGCATACTAGATATCATTCTGATCCTTAGCTACTTGCACCATTATTAGATCTAGAGAGACTTGTATGAATTACTTCCCTTAGACGTAGAATTGAAGCTTCTTCTTCTACTTCATTTCCACCAGAATCATTTTCACAGCATGAACAACTAGAACAAATCCCTATACCTTCTTATTTGTCTGATCTACCTCCTAAATTTTTAGAACTTCATTCTAAAGGAATGGATCTACAAACTGCTCTATTGGTTCATCAACTTAAGTCTTTTGAACTTCTTTTGTCCCTTTCAAAATCTTCTAATACAAAAGTGGAACTTGAATTTTAGTTACCTGTACTCAAACCTGGAGATTTTATATCCTCTGTTATTCATACCCACCCTTGTACTTCTGATCAAATTGAAGAGGAGTTCAAAGTTTATACAAATACCTTAGTATCTGAAGACAAATAAACAATTGTTCCTAGAGTCAAGAAGTTAAGTATTCATCCTCAGTTTCCCAAAAATCCTGTAATCTTAAAACAACCATACCTTAATAAGCCTTCATCCCCTAAACAATCAAGTTCTCAGCCAATCATGGTTGGTGTAGGACCAATTGTGGCTGCTAGATATGCAACATTAATATTTCCACCACCATATCAACTTCATGATTTCCCTGGTGAATATCTAAAGTACTTACCTAGATACAATGGGGAAACAATGTCAAATGCAAAAGATCATTTATCTGCATTTTTGGATTTTGCAAACAATTTGAATATAGAACATGAAGATGTATATATGAGGTTGTTTGTACAATCATTGGAAGGAAATGTTAGAGTTTGGTTCAGGTACTTTCAAGAAAATTATGTTCGTTCATGGGCAGAGTTAACCAATATTTTCATAAATCAATGGGGAATAAAAAAGGATCTTGTTTATTATTTAACTGAGTTAAAGGATCTCAAAATAAATCCTAATGAAAACATACCAGATTTCTTTTTTTCCTCTGGAAAAATCACTGTATATTTCATTAATAAGTCGATAATTACATATAGAGTCTGTTATATTCAGAGTATCTTCAAAAATCAGTTTGTTGCATTACCACGCAGGGTATGTTATCAGTTCACTACATTTAGCTGTTCATTTCTATATAAATACCAAAAATTTACATTATATCTCTATAGAGTGCTGTCATCAAATAAGTCTAAAGAGCTATTTGCTGATCCAGGGTTGGGTATCCTGGATCTATATATGGCCGGTGGTAAAATTTTTGCTCCTGCTGATCAGTGATCTCTGTGATCTCCCATAATCCTCTGTCCATCAACGATGCCTCCTTGGAAAGTTTGTCGGCACCCTTATTGTGTTCCCTGTATATATGAGAGATAGTAATATGATTAAAAGCTGCTTTGAGGTGGAGTGCTTCTTGTAAAATAGTGCTGAGAGAGTGTGTGTGACAAGTAGCAGTGCCATTTATCCAATTAATAATAATCTGAGAGTCTCCAAATATATTGATGCTGCTGCAATGGTGCCTCAATGCAAAGTGTAGAAGGTGGCGAAGAGTGATCAGTTCGGCGTAGTTGTTAGTACCAACCCCCAGGCCAGCCTTGATTTTATAATGGTGATTTTCTGTTACATGGATGATGAATCCTCCTCCATAGCTCTACTGATTTGCAGTGTCGTCAAAGTATGCCCACGGCATGCTAGTGTCGATGGGAGGATGCGGAGCAGGATGTCGAATAGACGGAGGGGGAGGGTCAGGCAGTTCCTGCAGGGCTGCAATAATACTGGCTTCGAGCAAAGTCCATTGAATAGGCTTATCATCAAAAATGGCGTTGTTCCGAGATTTCCATATTGCCCAGTTTACTATTATTGGAAGGTTAATCAGTTTCGTCCCCCTGTTTTTCTTTTCCCAATCAATCCATGCGCTAATGATATTCGGTCCCTCCCAATCTCCTGCGAATTTTGTGTGTGCCTTAAGATTTCACCACAATTATATGGTAGCACGACATCTCAGAAATGTATGTTCTATCGATTCCGATTCTTCCTTGCATAGCACACATCTGGAGGGTCCGTGAATAGCTCTTTTCATGAGCTAATCACTAGTGGGAACTTTGTTCCTGAATATACACCAACAGAATAATTTTGATCGAGGGGAGGCGGCATATTTCCATATGTTCTGCCACCAGGTTGCAAGTGCTTTAGGCTTTCGGTGCTCAATGAGGTATAGATAGCCCTCCTTGGGAGTATATACCCTGTGGTCAGCTCGGTGCCAAATGAGTTCATCCGGGCCTTCTGATATGCGAATGTGAGCTTCCACTAATGCTTCTCTGTATTCATCCCAGACAGTGTGCCATCTTCTCGGGATATTTAATAGGATTGCAGATTTCCATGCTTGGTGAAAAATGTCTGATTGCGCTGGGTCTGCAATCTACAAAATAACCTTTATGTTTCGAGCTGAGAGGAAAGCGATAAGATCTTGAGGGAGGGTGTTTCTGCTGCCACTTCCAGACCAGGGATCAAGTCCAATTCTTGCACTGTTGCCATCTCTGATGCGCCAAACTATGTTGTCCCTGATGAGAGGTAAGGAGTGCAGGAGTGCCTTCCAAATCGATGATATACCAGTTTTATTCCAATTACGCAGTCTTACCCAATTGCTGATGCTGAGAGGCCAGATATATTTATGGAACACAATGTTTGTCCAAAGGTTGTGAGTGGTCAGAAGAGCCCATCCCATTTTACCGGCCAGAGCTTTTGCAAATATCGGGAGTTCCTTCAGTCCCCATTCTCCCCATTTCTTTGGCAAGGCAATCTTGTTCCATCCGATCCAAGCGAAAGTTCGTTTGTCTTGGTTCCCAGCCCATAGGTATCGGTTGCATAATTGTTGTAGCTTGGCCAATATGTTCTGGGGAATCCATGTCAGGGCCATCCAGAACACAAGTGTGGCTTCTAGCACAGCTTTTATCAAGACCAGCCTCCCAGCCCTAGAGAGGTATCTGTGACTCCAGCCATTTAATCTTTTTTTTATCTTCGACACCAGCCATACCCAATCGGCGATCTTCTGACTTTTCGGTTTAATCCAATATCCCAGGTATTTGAGCCCTCTGTCCATTGGCTGAGTATTATAGGGGAAAACTGTACTAGCAACATGAGCTTCGTTTACAGAGGTGCCGACCATAGTAATAGAAGATTTTGCTCTGTTCACTTCCATACCTGTTGCTTTTGTGAATAGATCAAGGACGCGAGAGAAAGAGGTCGAGTCCTGTACACTTCCATCCAATAATATTAAGACATTGTCTACAAACAAGAGGTGTGTAAGGAAGCAGATGTCTGATATTTTAAGACCCCTGATGGATCCTTCCCTGCTTGCAGTGATGAGGAGGCGGCTAAGAGCTTCTATGACCAAGAGAAAGAGCAATGGTGAGAGGGGACAGCCCTAACGAAGCCCTCTTTCTGAATGAAAGTAATGAGAGGCGGATCCATTGATCAGAATACTGAAGGTGGGGGTGGTGATGCAAGCCATAATCCAATGGATTAGGGAGAGCGGGAAACCTATATGGATGAGGATCATTTTTATGTACACCAGCTTACCCGATCAAATGCCTTGGAGAGATCTATCTTCAGTAGAATACATTTGAGATGTTTGGTCCAGATGGAGTGGACTACTTCTTGTGCCGATCCTATGGCTTCATGAATCTGTCTATTCTCCAGAAAAGCAAATTGTTGTGGAGAAATATGTCTGGAAAGGATGGGCTTGATCCTATTGGCAATGATCTTAGATATGATCTTATAGAGCACATTACAGAGGGATATGGGTTGGAAATCATCAAAGGATGATGGGTTGTCAGCCTTTGGGATGAGAGCAATAAAAGTAGAATTAATTGCATGATAGATACTCCCCAAAGTCCTGCTCTCCTCAACAACTTTAAGAATATCTCCTCCCAGAAGTTCAAAGAAGGCAGAGTAGAACTCAATGGTCCATCCATCTGGACCAGGGCTCTTTTCCTTCTTGAACCATTTTATGGTGCTTTCCAATTCAGCCATAGTGACAGGTGCTTCCAGGTCCTCTGTTTCATCTTCCTCTACAAATCTGGGGAGATGTGTGGCCACATTGATGATCTCCGCCAGGTTTGTACCCCCGGGGCTCTTGTATAGATTTCTGAAGTGTGAGGTGCCCAGATTTGATAACTTGTTGAAAGTATCAGCCCGGCCTCCCTCAGGGAGGGGGAGGTTCCAGATGGTGTTTGCCACTTTCCTTCCTTTGGCAAAATTATGGAAAAATATGGAGTTCTCATCTCCCGCTTTTAGCCATGTAGCTCTGCTATGAAGCCTGATAGATTCCTCTCTTCCCTTAAGGATAGCCTTCTTTTGATTTTCCAGGTCCACCAGTCGCGCCTTTTCATCCTGTGACAAGAACCCTAAATTTCTCTCATCCAGAAGATCCTTCAATTCATCCTCCACCTTGATAAGTTGTTCATCTTCATTCTTCTTTTTCTCCTTGGCCCAGTTGATCACTAAATGTTTCAGCTCAGTTAGGTTTTTCACGAATCCCCTTGCCATCGAAGTTTCTCTTTCAATAGGATGAGCTCGCCAGAATGATGTGATCAAGTTTGTGAAACTTGGATCATGAAGCCACATATGGTTGAATTTATAAGGAGCTTTTGGCTTCTGTTCCGGTCCCCTAATCTCCAAGGCTATAGGGTTGTGATCTGATATGCCACCGATGCTAACCCACTATTTGTATGTATGCAATTGATGAACCAAGGGGCCCTTTATGAGGAATCTATCTAACCTTCTGGCCAAGGCAGCCTCTCCTGTTCTTCTGTTTCTCCAAGTTGGCTGAAGCTTCTGTACAGGGATGTCAATGTAATCGTGCTGCTCCCATAACCGTCTCATGTAATTTGTAATGGGGTCGATCTGGGCCGCCTCACCCCAAGATTCACTGAACCCCAAGGAGAAATTCATGTCTCCCTCGATGATGATGTTGTCGCGGGATAGTAGATTGCAACTAAGGATTTTTCTCCAGAATTGTTCCCTTTGATGACATGGTCCGTAAATATTGAAGATTCGGATGGGGAGGCCGAGTTCAATTGGGATGATGTCTGCTCCAAGGAATCCATGTCCGCCCCAGGATGATACCAGCTAGATTGAGGTGGGGTTGTATCCTAGCGCTAGTCCCCCTTATCTTCCCATGGCATCCAAGGCAATGAAGTTCCATCGAGCCCCTATAGAGGCTAGTGCACAGGTACAGGCATTTGCCGATTCAAGAGTTTCTTGTAACAAAATGATATCCGATGACTCGACCTCAAAAAGTCGTTTAAGGGCTAGATTTTTAGGGGCGCTAGCCAGTCCCCTACAATTGAAGGAGATATACTTCATGGGGGACCATGCTTAGTGGGGTTTGAAGCTCTAAGGACCCCTACGATGGTAGCTTGGCGCCCAGCCGCAACTTCAGCGCCCGCAAGTCTGATAGCCTTGTTGAGATTTGATTTACGACCCCGGGACAGAGGGAGCCCTCTGTCAAGAGGGACAATACCCAAGCCGGCGACGGGATCAGAAGTCTCCGGACGGGATGCCTAAGGTCGAAGGGAGTAGGGATGAGATGAGGACGACCAGGATGAAATGGGCGAGGGTGGCGGGGATGAGAAGGGCAGAGAGGGCGGAGCATTGGATGACGACGGAGGAGGAGAGGGAATGTTACACTGAACCATGGTGCAAACAAATGAATTTTCGTGCATAAATGCGATATCAGATGATTTCGAGATAGGAGAAGGAAGTGTGCCCGATACTTCCGCGGCCGCAGCTGCTGCCCAAGCCCTGGTCATAGGAGGCGAAGGCGGGACATGCTGATGCTGAAGCTCTTCCTCTCGGGCGCCACGATGATCTGCGCTGTTCTTGGGCGGACATGGAATAGATGGAGGAGCGCTAATCCTTGGCAATCGAGGAGTAATGTGGGGTGCCCTGCCGGAGATTAGTTGTGCCTGTTTAGGCGATCCATCTCGGCTGGTGATTAATGGACAATCCTTATATACATGGCCGATTTGGTGTCACCGGTTACATCTGAAGGGAACTCCTTCATAATCCAATAACTGAGTTCTGCTAAAATTCCCCCATCTCAGGGTCATTTTACCCTCTAACCCTTCTCTGGTATCCAGGTGGACCAAAATTCTAGCAATGATTTTTTCATTTTTCTCCTTATAAGATCGATCATGGTCTAAGTATGTTCCCAGCGCATTCCCGATCTTGATGAATGCCTCCTCAGTCCAATATTGAAGTGGTAATCCCGGCAGTCGTACCCAGATAGGTCCCGCTCCGATCTGCTCGCATTCCGGGTCGAAAAGAGGGCTCCATCGTTTCAATAGTACTGGTGCCAATTCTATGTGCCAGTACTGTTCCAGAACGGTATTCGTGTGTTCCTCCTTTGCAAAGTGTAGTGAGAACCAGCCACGAGGGAGTTTTTGTACTTCTTACAGCTCTGAAAACATTTCACCCCAAATTTCTTTCACCCATGATTTCAGCCTTTCCGTCGTGAAAGTACGTCCTCGAACGTGGCCTACCAATGTCGTTCGAGCCAGTGCCATGGTTTCTTCAAAATTGGATGGATCGCCAAAGGATACAGATATGTCTTTCACAGTTTCTCTGATACACTTAGTCTTCTTTGAGCGAGGCGCAGTAGGGTGGTCAACCAGCGGTTTTGATGTCCCGACCCTAGGAGAGGGCTTTACAGGCCGTGGACTTATGGCAGGCGTGCTAAAGCTGCCCGAAAGCCTGATCTCAGCGGAACCCAGGTGAATAGACTCCAGAGCCCTATGCTCCCCCGGCTGATTTGGTGGATCTGAAGCGGTTTGGTCCGCAGCTAGTACAATGGTAGGGGTTTCTTCACCCCTAGTCTCCACAAGATCTGCAACAGGGAGGGGATTTGCTGGTGCAGAGGGAGGGTTTACTTCTGCCCTAGATTGCGACGGATCGGAGGGGTCAATGCTTCAGGGCGGCGGTGAAAAATCGAGGGCAAGATCATCGGGCAAGTAAGATGATAAGAGAAGTGCAGTACCCGGCGAGAGAGGAGGCACCTCCAGAGCGGGCAGAATGGGAGGAGGATTCAAAGATACCACAGGTAGCGGGTGTGAAGCGGTGATGTCTGCATCTGGTGCGTGAACGAAGTTAGGGTTTCCGAAGATAGCAATACCATCAAGTGGGTCCACCGAATAATCAACCAGCTCCATCTCCTCGTTAATCTCCATACCGGTCAACTGTTGTTTAACCGCCTTCGTTTTCAGCTGTAGGATACCCGAACCCCTAGATTGCCTTTCCTCCAGCTCGTCTTTTTCGCTGTCCGGTCGGCATAACTCTCCATTTACCTGCGGCTCCTTCGGCGAAAGACCTAACACTTACCCAAAAACCCCGTGACCGCGCGACCACACTTCCGTAGTTCTGAAAAGCCTACGGCTAGTTTATCCTAGCCCCAAAACATACCAGATTTCGTCAAAAGGTTTAATAAAATTTACAACAAGATGCCTACAAATTGTAAACCTCTAGTTATTGGAGCAAAGGTTAGATTTTCTTAGGCTTTTGATGATGATTTTTCTTTAATGTTGAGAGAAAGAAAATCTAGATCTTTGGCAGATATATAAACTGATGCAATAAAAGTTGAGGCTAACAGAGCAACAACAGGGAAGTTGAGACCCGAAGAAGAGAAAGCATAAATAAAGTTAAAAGAAAAAACTGAAAATGGTTCATCATCTAAAATTAAGGAAGAAAATCATAAAATAGATGAAAACACTTCAATGTTAAGAAATTTGTCTAACAAAATCTCAAGAATGGAAACTCAACCCATACAAGCACAAAAAAATGTAAAGAGATCTTCAAGACCCTACATAAGCCCTTTCCAACCACAAATTTTACAGAGAGAAAGACAAAATACTGACCAACAAATTCAACCTCCATTAATTATTGACGATCAAGATATTGAGGAAATAACACCAGTTGTAGATGGTATCAATTATTTTGTTGTTCATCGACCTGAAAATGCTATTGTTCCTATAATTCAAAATCATTTTTTAGTTCAGAATGTGGAATCCTCTAATGTTTCCAAATATCAAGTTTTTCAGAATTTCTAATTGTTGAGCTTAATAAAATATATGACTTAAGGCCGAGGCAAAATCCAGGTAGACCAATTAAGAAAGTTACTTTTGATGAAACACAAAATAAGATTGTTGAAATTTCATAATCACAGCAGCAAAATCAATCACAAGATCAATCAAAAGTAGAAAAAGGTGGTCCTTTCTATTTTCAATGTAGAAAAGGAATTAGAAAAAAAGTTAAAATCCCAATTCCTTTATTTGATCTGACAAGAAATCATCATTATAAGCAAGAAGTGTCTAAATGGATGCAATCTTCGAGTGTGGATATTGAAGGAAATGTGATTAGTTTGCAAGATGAAAAACCTTCTATTATTTTTGGCCCAAGTCCTGATATTCAAGATGAGAGTGTCCCTCCATGTTATCTAACTCTAAAGATCCACTATTTTCTTCTCTATAATTATATGTTAGATTCTAGGGCATCTCATAATCTAATGCAAAAAATCATTATGGATTGGCTTCAGTTGTAGGTGACAAAGCCTTAACATGATTTGTACAGTTTTGATTCTAAGAAAGTTCAGTGTTTGGGACTAATTAAAGATTTGGTGTTTTCCTTAGCTCAAATACCTATAAAAATGTGTGGTAATGGATATAGGGTCACAGATATCCCTCCCAAATTTGGTATGTTGCTATCAAGGTCACGACATGCTAAGCTTGGAGGAAGTTTACAAATGGATATGTCATATGCTACCATTCTAGTTTATGGAGGATAATATTTAAGATTGTACAAAGAAAATAGACTTATAAATACAATTTTTGATGCTAGACAAGCTTTGAACCACCTTATCTATTCTATTGATCAAGACTTAGGGTGCTTCATTTTGGTTGTGAATAAATAATGTTATGTACAAAATAGAATTGAAGGCACTGTAAATATCCTTGAGTCTTCATAAAATGGTATTTGGAAAATGTATTTTGATAGAGATTCTTCCAGAGATGAATCAAGAGCTAGAGTTGTTTTGATTTCACCAGAAAATAAAATTATAAATCAATCTTTCAAACTAGAATTCGAAGTCACAAATAATGTAGCAGAATATGAAGCATTGGTTCTTGGTCTGGAATTAGCTAAAAAAATGAAAGTGTAGAGATTATCAATATTTGGTGATTCTAAGTTAGTGGGGAAACAAGTTATGAACTTTGTTAGACTAAGCATCCCAGATTTAAATCTTACAGGAATAAGGTATGGGATTGTATAGAAAATTATTTTCAATCTTTCAACATTTTATTTGTACCAAGGGAAGATAATATACAAGCAGATTCTCTAGCAGGTTCAACAAGCACCTTCAAAGTTCCAAATTCCTTCCAGTTGCAATATCAAGTTGAAGTTAGATATAAACCTTCTATCCCAGACAATGTGAAACATTGGAAAGTTTTTGAAGGTGATGAATAGGTGAAGAAATTTTTGTAGACAATTGAAGAATTTTCATCTTTATATAATGGCCAGGACGATAATGAGGAAGTACTGGAAACTATATTTCAACAAGATGAGAATTTGAATCTAAAGATAACAAAACATGATATTATCCAATTGTCTAATAATCATATTTCAAAAGGATTAATCCCCCTTGAAATATTATTGGATCAAAATGGTGCCCCTAATTCCTCTTTCTTAAATTCCCAATAAGATGATGTACATGAATGTAATATTGGTACTGCAAAGGATATTGAAAACATTAAAATTTCAAGTTTACTACCATAAGAATTCAAGGATAAATACATTCAATTGTTCAAGAAATATAAAGATGTTTTTGCATGGAGATATGAAGATTTGAAGACATATGATACGTCTATTATTGAACACGAGATTCCTTTAAAACCAGATGCCAAACCCTTTCATTAGAAATTGAGAAGAATAAATCCAATTTTATAATTTGCCAATGATTGAGAAAGAAGTGAAGAAATTGATTGATGCAAAAATCATTGTACCTCTAAGATATCATGATTGGATAGCTAATCTCATTCATGTTAGGAAAAATAATGGAGAAATAAGGTTGTGTATTGATGTTAGGAATCTGAATAAATTGCCTTTGACAGATAATTACCCCTTACCTAAGATGGATTATTTACTGCAAAAAGTAATGAGGTCAAACAAAATTCCAATGTTGGATGGTTTCTAAGGTCCTTTCCTACATTGGGGTTTAGATTTTATTGGTGAAATAAGTCCCACGTCTAACAATCAATGTAGGTGGATCCTAACAAGAACAAGCTATTTCACAAAATGGGTAGAAGTTATTCCGGTCAGAAATGCCACTGATTTTGTAGTTATGAAATTCATTGCAAAAAATATTTTGTCTAAATTTGGTTGTCCTAGAGAAATAATTACAGATAATGCTCAAGCCTTTAGTTCTGTAAAAATAATAGAGTTTTGTCAGAAATGCTAAATTTCTCTACATCATTCTACACCTTACTATCCATAAGGGAACGTATTAGCAGAGTCATCAAATAAAATTTTAATCAAAGTCATCAAAAAGGTGTTGGCAGACCACAAAAGAAATTGGGATAGTCATTTAAGTTTGCAGTCTGGGTGAACAGAGTTTCACCCAAAGAGCTACCGGAAAATCTCCATTTCAACTAGTTTATGGTACTAAAGTTATTTTCCTACTCTATTAGCATTTCCAGTGATGAAAATCTTGTAGGTTCATATGATGAAACATATGAGTTTTCAAATAAAAATTATCAAATTATTGAACTTAATCAAAACAGGGAAGAAGTTCAACATACGCTACTCTAGTAGCAAGATAAGATGAAGACTTTGTTTGATAGGAAGGCTAGAGAAAGAGATTTCGAGCAAGGATCTATAGTACTGAGATGGGATGCAATAAGAGAAGACAAAGACAAGCATGGAAAGCTTGACAATCTTTGGTTGGGTCATTTCAATATTGTAGAGGTCAAAGGGAGTAATACTTTCATTATCCAAAATTTGAAAGGAAAATATTTCTCATTACTAGTTAATGGGAAATATTTGAAACATTACATTCAATATGGAGTAGGTTTTTCCATAATCATTGTAAATAATCAGTTGGTTTACATTTACAGAGCAAGTGTGATTTTCTACAACAATGACTCCATAGCCCGAGGAGAAGGCACATGGATATGTAGGTTCTCTACATCCTGCAAGGGAAAGTAGTACCTAGATGGAGCCGATGTTGTAATTTTTTTTTGACCCACAAATTTTACTTATAAAGGAAATTAAAAAAAAAAAAAAAAATTAAATGTTGCACTTTGTAAGACTTGTGCATATTTTTTATAAATGTTGCATGAAAATTTATTTATTTCATAAATAAATGTAAATTATTTTTACATTTTCACCAACAAAAGGTGTGTGGTAACTTTCGCACTTGTTTCAAAGGCTAGGATTTTCTCCACCGAAATTAAGATCTCACAGGTGATTGTGGACTCTTCCCCCCCACACTCCCGACATTTAACGAAAGGGAGTGGGGGGGTTCCGCAATCTATCGTTTCCATAAACCAAGGAAAATTATTTGGCGAGCGCTCATGGATTGCACACACCCCCTCACCCCCCTCTCCCAAAACCACATATTGCCTACCCCTTACCCCCCCCCCCCCCCCCCCAACACTAACGCGTTACTCTCGACAATTATGTCCCTTCGCTATCTAGTCCGCCAAAATAGTCTCCATTATTTATTCGACTACTAGTTGATTCATAACTCCCAAATATTGCAATTAATCCCTACCAACATTCAAATATCCCATTAAACACTCTCACCATTAAATTAATCAACGAGTATTCGAATTTTCTTTAAAATCTGAGTTTTCCCAAATTGTTCGTTCATTTTCTCATATTTGCAATGCTTGCGGAGCGACTAAGAAACAAAATAACTTCCAAGTCCACACATACATTTCTCCCACCATCTTCAATCTTGCTTGGTATTCCAATTTTCCTGCTTTCTATTCAATCTCAAAATGAGTACTTCTAAAGGAAAAAGTAAGTCACAGATTGAAAACCTCATGGTTCTTGCAATCCTGAATTTGGATGAGCTATCTTTGGTAAACTTAGATTTCAAAATTGTAGAGACCAAATGTGAGTTTGATCTGTATGAATTGCATAGTTGGGTTTTTCAAAAGTTTGAAGATGCCAGTGATGATTTTTTTTGGGAATCCGTGTTAACTCATATTGTTTTTTGTCTTTTCCCGCATTTGTCTCCTGGTGCGAAATCAAATATTTACCTAGTCAGAGAGAAGTAGTAGCTATAAATGGTGAATTTTTTTTCTATACAATACTTGAATCCATTCTTCAAGCTTTGCAAAGTAATCCTCCAAGATCCCTACATTCCTTTTTAGTCGACTTGTTAATGGAAATTTATCGTAAGCTTACATTTCAAGAGAGAGCCCATATTTTTGAGTCATTTTACTAGAAGAATCTGAAATCACATCATAATCTGCCTTATTCCTTAGCCATGTTTCTTGAAATGTCTAGAGAAATACTTTCCAAGTTTTTTTGTCTTTAGGCTATCAAAGTGATGAATGGATTAATGAGGTTATACTAGGATTCGTGTATGTCTTTTCATCTCGGAAAAAAACCTCTTGTCCCATTCAATTTTAGCCAGTTTATCTCATATAACATGCATGAGAAGTTCTTAAAATTCAATGTAGAAAGAGCCTTCAAACATCAGCCTATGTAAATTTACCTATCATTGTACCATAAATATGAGAGGTTTAAGATGCCACCACAGAATTTGGATTCACAGGGGAGACCATAATTTGTTATTTAGTGGACCTCATTAGTCATAATTAATTCAGAAGAGTATTCATTCAATGATTTTGTTAACCGGTTTTAGTCTTTATCACTCTTGTCTTCTTAGTAGTGACGTAGTCCCAAGGATGTCAGCTGAAATTAAGAGAATTTTACATTTAAGTCAGAAGACAAAGGTAGGAGATTGGTATCTATATCAGAGCTTCACAAAGATTGGGATTTATGGTTGTGAATTGTCACCTTATAAGCTATCAATATTTCTTCGAATGAGGATTTTTTCTTTGGAGTTAACAAGGAAGGGCCTGAATGTGGATGCAGTTCATTTTGTGTTTAGGAAACATAAATCTCACTTCAAAATTTTGGCTCAAATTGGCTCCTTCATAAAAAATACCAGAGTAGCGGATAATGAAGCAAAAAAATTGTTAGCTCAAATGAAATTTAAAATGAGTTTTAGCTGGCCTTATGATCCTTTGGGAATAATTTCATCTATCAAACTTAAGCAAAAGTGAGCTCCTTATATTCATTTTTCAAAACCAGTTATTGAACAATATGTTAATTTAGAGGTTTGGGAGGAAAACACTTTATTGGAAGTTGAAGAATAGGTGTCAAGTCAGACATCATTGGAAACCCCTTATCCAAAAGAAAAGGAGTTGAAAAGAACAAGTGAAATCATTTCTCCTAACGAAACATTCTGAAAAGCATTGGGGATTGCGAATTCGAGGGCGTGAAAATAGGGTTACAGAGGAGCTCGAAGGTTGCTCCCTATGGAGTTTAGCAGAGGAGGGAGCTCCACTCCCTCCTACAAGGAAGAAATTGCCGACAAAGGCAAGTCACCACTGGGTAAAGTCAGAGGTTTTAGTGAAGAAGAGGAAAAAATTAATGAAAAGGAGTCAGATGGGGCCAGGACAAAGAGGAAGAAGACAAAAGCCAGGGAACAAGGGACAAAAATCAAAAGGGACAGTACAGACCCAAAATGGAGATTACTCCAAGAGTTGTGTTGAATGATCCTGCTCTATAGGAGCACAGGGACCATATGGGGATGTACGCCATAATCTGCAAGTTCATGGGAATTTGGCCCTCTGTAAAGGCATTACAGACATGGATCAAATACCACTAGAAACCCAAAGGTAATATTGAACTCCATCTGGGGTCAAAGGTTTTTTTAGCGTGGTTTTTACTAACATTGAAGATAAAGATAGAATATTCGAAGGAGGACCCTACTTTTTTGCGGCAGCAGACCTCTATATGAGGTCGTGGAAAATGAACTTCATTCCAGAAAGGGAGACATTCACCTCGGTACCTGTATGGGTAAGGCTCTATTCCCTGCCTCTTGATTATTGGCAACATGGGTCGCTTGCAACCATTGGCAATAAGCTAGGTCACTTTGTGAAAGCTTTAGAAGCCACAAGAAGGGGTAAATATATTTCCTATGCTAGGATTTGCGTAGAAATGGATCTATCAGGCGCTCTCCCGGATGAATTAATCCTGGAAGTTTTTGATGAAGAATGGGTCCAAACTATGGATTATGAGCATATCCCGTTCAGATGTTGTAGATGCTACGAACATGGTCACCTATTTAGAGATTGTCCTCTTAGTAAAGTAGACAATAAAGGAAAACCTAAAACTATGAAGGATACTGAAAACTTTCAGAAAGTGGTAAGTAAAGGAAAAGGAGGCAGAAAGGGATCAAGGCAACAACGTAGCAAGGAGCAAAAGATCAACACGAACAATTTTCAAGTACTGGAAGAAAAGGAAGAAATGACAAGGGAAGACCAAGCAATGGAGGAAGGACCTAAGGAAAAAGAGAAGGAGGAGAACTACATCATAACACAAGAGATTTGTAACAGGAAAGAAACTATGAATAGTGAGATTGAAACAAAAATGGATATGGAAATGACTCAAAGTGAAATAGATTTGGAAGATCATGAACTGCAAGAAATTCTTGAAAAGGGACACCTAGATCTGGAAGGGTTCTTGATGCAAGGAACCACGAAAGGGATAGACTCACTACCCCAAGCGGACTGCAACAGAATATAACAGTTGTTTTTATGGAAGACTTAGGAAAGAGGGTTAGAAACATGAATAACCACTGACAAGCTGGAAAACAAAGGAGTGAAAACAATGAAACCAACCCCGGGACTAGCTCCTAGAAATACTGGTAAAAAGAGAGGCCGAAAAAAGTAGAAGGAACTTCTGATGGAGTGTGGAAAGCTAATGATAGATTCGGGTAAGATGAAAGACCTAACCAGTTACTCCTTTACAAGTCTTTGAAAATTAAATTTACATCTTGGAATATCAGAGGTCTAGGAAGTAAAAGAAAACAAAGATTGCTTAGTTATAGAATGAAACAAGATATGTCGAATGATTTTCATCCAGGAAACGAAATGTTCCATTCAGCAAATAAGACTCATACACAGCCAAATGGCTCATTAGATATGAGTTTCTAGAGGTTAAAGTGGAGAACATAGCGGGGGGTATTCTTACTCTTTGGAATCCCCAAAGGATCAACATTATGGATGCAGAGGCATCAAGAAATTATCTATCAGTGGTCAATCAACCTGTTGGGGTTTCAGAAACATTCCTAGTAATAAATGTTTACGGTCCTCAACACTTAGAGGATAAACTCAAATTGTTAGAAGCCCTTAGTGACCTCAGGAGCAGACGGACTGGAATGCCTTGGATCTTGGGAGGAGATTTTAACATGATCAAATCTCCCTCGAAAAAAGAAGAAGAAGAAGAAGAAGAAGAAGAAGGTACCAAAGTGCTCAATAAAGACTCCTTAGCGTTTCAATCATTTACAAACAATATGAATTTGGTCGAATCAAATTCAAGTAATGGCCTTTTTACATGGAACAATAAAAGAGGAGGTGAGGCGCTGGTGGCATCTAAGTTGGACAAGTTCATGATATCGAAGGAATTAATGTTTCTAAATAGTGAAATCATAGCCAGAGTGCTTCTGTTTGGAGGTTCAAACCACTAGCCGATTCAGTTGGAAATCAAGGCTATAGATTCTCCCAGGAATAGACCCTTCAGATTCGAAAACATCTGGCTCTCCCACCTGGATTTCATTAGTAACATTGAAGAATGGTGGGCTGAAGACTTGCAAATACAAGGATCTAAGATGTACCTTCTTCATAAAAAATTAAATCACATTAAATTTAGACTAAAGGAATGGAACCAGAAATATTTTGGTAACATTTTTGAGGAAAAACAATCATTGGAACTTAAAATTCTAGAACTCAACAAGAATCTAATAAACGATGGATTTGATAAAGCCAAAAGTGAGCAGGCTGATAAATACCATCTAGATTGGGAAAATTTATGCAAACAAGAGGAAATATTTTGGAGACAAAAATCCAGAATTCAATGGCTCAAGGAAGGAGAGCGAAACACCAGATTTTTTCACAGATCCACTATGGCTAACAGAGCTCACAATAGAATCTCCATGATTAAAGATGAGGGAGGGGAAATTCATACCACTCACAAAGGTATTTAAGTTGTGCTTGTCCAACATTTCCAGAACATCACTCAGGAAAACACTCCAGATAGGGATCAGTCCATCAGGGGAATCATGGGGCATATCCCCAAACTGGTGTCTAGAGAGGACAATTTTAACCTCAACATACCAGTTGAGGAGGAGGAGGTTAGCAAGGTTCTCAAAGATATGCAGAATGGAAAAGCACCAGGTCCAGATGGTTTCTATGCGGATTTTTTTAAAGTGTGTTGGCATATTGTCAAAGAGGACATTGTGAATGTGGTTGAGGATTCCAGGAGAAGCAAAACTATCCTGAAAGCTCTCAACACCTCCTTTATTTCCCTTATTCCCAAGCACGACACAGTTCATTCTACAGATAAGTACAGACCTATTGCCTTATGTAATGTGGTTTACAAGATAATTTCCAAAGTAGTGGCTAATAGACTCAAACCTCTCCTCCCCTCGCTAGTGTCTAGAGAACAATCAGGTTATGTGGAGGGAAGACAGATTCTAGACAACATTATTCAAGCACATGAGGTGGTGCACATGCTAACAAGCAAAAAACAAGCAGGGATGATCATACAATTGGACATTGCCAAAGCGTATGACAAAGTGAATTGGAATTATATCAAGAAGGTTCTCTACGACTTTGGGTTCGACCACAACTGGATCAGATGGGTTATGGTGTTGGTGTCCTCCCTCAGCTTTTCCATTCTGGTAAATGGATCTCCCTCAGAAATCTTCAATCCTTCTAGAGGCCTCAGGTAGGGATACCCTCTTTCTCCCTTCTTCTTTATTCTTATGATGGAAGGGCTCAGGTGATCCATTAAGCAGGCCAAGGATATGGGTAAAATCAGGGGTCTTCAAATTTCAGAGAACGGTTTTGTGCTGACTCATAAAAAATTTGTTGATGATACCTTACTGCAAGGCGTTCCAACTGTCAAAGAATCTTTGACCTACAAACAAATCCTTAAATATTTTGCCCTATCTACAGGTATGGAAGTCAACCTCTCTAAATCAAAAATCTTCTTCTTTAGCACTAACATTGCTATCCAAAGAAATATCTCTAGAATTCTTGGATTCCAACAAGATTCCCTCCCCTCTAAATATTTAGGAATACCTCTTACTGCCAGACCCATGCATAAGAGTATTTGGGAACCAGACCTTAATAAGATGTAGGATAAAGTAAAAAATTGGACCTTCCGAGCCTTGAACCTGGCCGACAGGTTAGTTCTGACAAAGGCAGTGCTACAATCCATCCTAGTTTTTATGTTATCAGCTCTTTCAACTCCTAAAGGTGTCTTAGAGAAAATAAGAAACATTTAAAGAGACTTCCTGTGGGGAAAGGAGGAAACTAGAAAGAAATGGGCCCTGGTTTCCTGGGAAAAGATATGCAAACCCAAAAGTCAAGGGGGGCTTGGCTTGGACAATCAAGAGATTCTTTGTAAAGCTCTAGGAGCCAAACTCTGGTGGAAATGGGTGCAAGAGCCAAAAGCTCAGTGGGCCAAGATATGGAAAGAGAAATATGTCAGCTCATGGCACAATAATGATCTCATAAGGATGTCTAGAACTATAAAAGGCTCCTACATATGGAACAGAGCCTGGGAGAACAGAAGTCTAGTTCAAAAGAATAGTTTCAGGGAAATTAGAGCAGGAGATCTTGCTCTTTTTTGGGAGGGCAGATGGCAACAGGAACCAACACTATTAACAGAGAATTTTGTAGGCCTCAAGCAGGATATAGATGCCCAAGGGTTATTCAGAGTTAAGGATTTTTGGGATCTTAAGCATACCTCTGAAAAATGGAGAAGCTGGAGAAACATTGAATGCGGAGAGGACAACCCCCTAAAAATCAAAGCAGAGGCTCTTGGGGACTTGCTCAAGCAAAGGATGATCTTAAAAACAGAAGGGCAGGATCAATTGAGATGGGGTAATAACAAGCGAGGAGCCTTTAATCTCAAGGGAGCTAAAGTTTTTCTGCTTGGTCTGAATAATAGTGTTCCAGACAAGACCTAGACACATCTTTGGAGGCAACAAGGTTGGATGAAGATCAAAATTTTTATGTGGCTGGTTCATCACAAGAAAATATTGACTTGGGACAATATTAGGAGAAGGGGAATTATGGGACCATCTAGATGCCAGCTCTATGAGTAGCAAGAGGAGACAATGGAGCATATTCTCAATAGCTGCTCCTATACTACCTGGCTGTGGGATTCGTTCTCTTCAATTTTCCAGCAGTCTGACAAGGACAGAGGAAGTATCACAAATACCCTAAACCATTGGAGAAAAAACTTCAAGGAGAATGAAGTCCTAAATTTGGCCTGGGCCTCCACACCCTGCTTTATTATTTGGAACGTTTGGAAAGAATGAAATAAAAAAAATTTCAAGAATGGTAAGTCTTCAGCACAACATCTTCTTGACCTTATCTTGAAACAGATTAGAGAGACAATCAGTTATACTATTAATAATATCCCCTCGAATCCCCCCTCAGATGAAGAATAGAGAATTCTCAGGCATCTGGGATTGCAAGGGATAACTCCTCAAGGTAGAAACAGAAAGGATAAAACCATGGTTACAGAGAAGGACTACTGGCAACCCCCACCGAAAGGCTTTCTGAAATACAACATTGATGGTGCCTCTAAAGGCAATCCGAGAACCGCGGGTTATGGAGGAGCTTTAAGGGATGACGAGGGCAATATCATATTTATCTTCCACTACCATTTAGGTAGAGCTACTAATAACATGGTGGAAGTGATGGCTCTGGAGCAGGGTCTAGAGTTTCTATCACAGAATCATCACTCAAATATCATTGTGGAAGCAGACTCTAAGATAACCATCAACACAGTGAAAAGAATCAGCGGTGGTTCCAGGCCGGAAACTTATCCAGGTTTATCAAAGAATCCAAATGCATCTACAGGGCCTTCGAACCATAAGTTTCAACCACGTTCGATGTAATGCCAATAAACTGGTCGATTTACTAGCCAATCAAGGTGTGAGCAGTGCTAAATGTGGTATGGCGAAAAAGTGGCAAGAAATTCCTCCAAGTCATCTAAAGGCCATCTGTGAGGATCAAGCTGCGGAGGACAGGGAGGTTTTTCGATTTTGAGCTGGGTGGAATTCCATGATTTGATGATGCCGGGGGGTTCTACTTTAGTCCAGCAGGATGAACCAGAGAGGAGGAGAGTCATGTTCGGGCTCATCTTCCCTCGAGTCATCTCGACCGGGTATCCCAGGTTTTTGGTTGGCACCTCACGGAGCAGCTTCAGGTTTCTCTGCACGAGTTTGCAGAATGGGCAGTTAATGGGGTGCACCAGTAGGTGTCCTTTTCCTGCTTCCGGGTTAGATATCCTAGCGATAGGCGGATTTCCAGTGATCGCACGTCTACAAAGTGGTAAGTGGTTTTGTAATTTTGAGAGCGATCCTATAGGGTGCACGACACGTGGCAAGGTGGCAGGTGCGGAAACCGCCCTTCATCGAGCAATAAAGTGCGGTTGGATTCAGAGCAGCGATATTGCTCCTGACCGTCGGATCTGGCAACTGGGCTAGACGGTTGGGATGGTCTATGTTGTTTAGGGGGGCCCGTCGGGCCTTCTCTCCTTTTTCTGGTGACGTGTCTCGTCCTTTCCTTCCTTTATGTTCATTGAGGGCTTGGGTTTGACTGCTGACGTAGGTTGGCTCCGGGTGGTGTTCTAACCAGTTTGCTTTTGTCCTTCTGGGTTATCCCTTGGAGTTTTGTGTTTTCGTGAGGTAGTGGGAGGATCCTTGTCCTTAACAGGAGGACCTGTTCTCCTGTTCCTTTTTGTCAGGTGCTTGTACACTTTGTAAATTATCCTTTGAATTAATGAAATAGAAGGTTCAACTCTTGCTTCAGTAAAAAAAAAAAAAAAAATCATTTCTCCTAACATTTCAAGGTCTAAGTCAACCGAGTTTAGAGTTTTAAAAAGAAGAAAGTTCAAGGAAATAGAAGAAGAATCATCTCGAGCCAAGAATGTGGAGGTCTCAACTACATTGATGGTGTCAAGTGATCCTATTTTTACTCTACAGAAGATTGAAGAAACAACAACTAATGTATATGTTTCTCCTTTTAGTAGTCAAGGCATTTTGCTAAATTCAAAGAAATTAAGAAAAAGAATGAGCTTCTAAAGTTTGCTACATATACTCAATTTTGGAAACAATCTTCCTCTATGAAAAATAGATTGTTATCTACACTATATCCCTATAGTAGACAGTTTCAATTGGAATTCCTTGAGTCAAAGGTTCTAGTCCCAAAGACTACAGAGGACTACAAAAATTATTTATTTTCTTTTGATACTAAACTAATTCACCCTATAGACCAGATAGATCTACATAAGAAAGTGGGTGAAATGATATACTCTTCTCTAACAAGTTTTGTTATGGTTGTTTCAAAATTACAAAATTCTTTGAATAACATTCATTCTCAACTGAAGTTAGAAAATATGTCATCATTGGAAAAAGATACAAGGATAAAAACTTTAGAAGATATTGTTATAAAATTAGGATTGGATCCTAATGATGTTGATGCAACTTAGGAGATCATAAAAAATAGAAATGCAGATATTCAAACATTGCGCGAGAAATTAAAGTTACCAACAACAGAGCATCCTCAAGCTCAAGAAGTGGGAGAAATTGAGAAAGAAAAGGAAAACATGTTGCATATGATTGTGGCACAGAATCTGCAAATACAAAAAATGGAGGCAGAGATGGAAAAGCTAGTGAAAGAGAAAGAAAAAAAATGTTGGTGTGGGAGTTTCAACAGTGGAGACAAGATCAACAAGTCATGATTCAACAAAACAATTATTCGAAGAAATGGCTGATTTATTTTTAAGAAATGTAGAAATTGAAAAGTTGAAAGAATCATTGCAAAAGGTAGAGGAAAAAATAAATAAAAGCGGACAATGCATACATTTCAGAGGTACAAAATAATTTCAAGATTACAAAGCAACTTGAAAAATATTTAGATGAATCAGTTAGTGCACAAAATTTATTAGAACCTAAAGAGCGAGCTTGGATAGACATAAATCCTACAATTTCAAATTTATGGTCTTCTATAGAGACCATTTTTTAACAAGAGAAACTATTGGAGAAAGCTAAAGCAACCATTGAAGATATAAACTAAGAGTTGGACAATAGACCTAGAGAAGCAACCAAAATCATCAAAGTCCTAAATTCAAAATCCAGGAAGGAGCCAGAAGAATTGGGAATTGAAGATAGGATAGATGTTGGAGAATAAATGTGAAAATTTAGAAGTTCAGATAAAGAGATTTCATAAAAATTTCTTTTTTCTTCAACATAAATGACTCCCATCATTGAGGGATTCTCATGGTAAATTAATTTAGTAGGAATGCTATCAACAACGACTACATGATATAGCCATAGATAAATGAATATTTGCTAAAGTTAAAGGAATTTTTAGTGGTAAAATTTTTCTTCAATGTTTATTTCACATGAAATTCATCATCTTTTTGCCAGTAAACCAACTTTTGAAAAGTATATTGAGGTAGATGAGGCCTACAAAAGGGTAATACAATTTTCATGCCCAGATGATGATCAGTGGGATAAGATCGTTGAACTTATCATTTGAATAAGAAACAGATTCCCAGACAATATTTCGGTAAGGAGTAGGAATTCAGAAGCACAATCAGAAGGATGCAAATTTAAAGCTAGCAGCTGGAAACAAGATCCTAGAATAGTGTGCAGAGTCAGAAAATCAATTCGAAGACCTCTATTTTGAGTTATTTTTATTAGGATTATCCAAATTATATTGGATAAACATTTATTTTTTCATGAAAAAGTTGTAATAGGTTAGAGATTTTAGAAACAAAACTCTCTATGTTCTAGTAAGAAGAGTTGATGCCTGAAAATTATTTTTGGAGTAATATTGTTGTAATATTTTCATCTTGAAGATAATCAAAGGTTTTTGGTTTCCATTTATGTAGCATTTGTGTACTTGTGAGTTTTTTCTAGTGATTTCCATAATCTATTTTTGCATATTTTTTATATAGTGTAAGACATTGGGAAGGGAAAGACTGAATATTAGTCTCCCTGACATCCCTAATGTAAGGTTATTTCCTATCTTGTGTTATAATTAAACAATTTGTTTAATTAGATGCTCATAAATTAATAGATTATTGCTTCTATGCTATACTTAAGCATATTTTGTTTACTATAGAGCTGCATTTGTATGTTTCCTCTTAGCTCAAATGGTTAGATGTTCAGGAAGGATATTTAGTCTTATAAGTTCTTCTACATTTTTCCTTCAAAGAAATTATAAAGATTGTATGTTGTCATAATGGAACATCAACACTTTGATTAATCTAAAGGATTAAGAATTATATGCATAGGCCAATATTTTCATATTTGGCTCATCCATTTCAATCAATACCCTCATAATTGATGCTTTGGCATAGTTCTTTGCCCAAGGACTAATTACAAAGATAAAACAAATAGACTTGCTCATTGATCCTTTAAGACACATCCCCTTTTAGGCTCCAACAAATCATTCTATTGGAGCATCCTGGAAACTTTGTCTCGTATGGAAACACTTGTAGGAGAAATGGATCCTTTTCTTCAATGGCACCTCAAAGAAAATCCTAGGGGTGGAAGGATGGGGAGGGATTTTTTTGGGTCCTAGTGGAAAAAAAGAAGCCTAGTACGCATGGGGATTATGATAAAGGACAAAAAATTTGGCAAAAATGCATGATCTGTTTCTCGGCCTCCAATTAGCCCAAGAGAGGGATGTGTCTGAAGTTGTGATCATTCGATACTCCCTCATCATTATTTAGCATATCCTTAAGGGATGTTATCCTAAAAACAACTATCTTAACCTCCTTATAAGGAGGATCACTAGTCTTCTAGACTCTTTTTCTTATTAGTCTTGTTTCCACATTCTGAGACATTGAAATACAACAGTGGATGCACGAGCAAATCAAACGTGCCTCCTTCAAGCACAAAAATTAGTGATTAATGGGGTTCCAAGCACAACAATTATTCCATGAAGCTCTATAGAGATGAATTCTCTTTTCCCCTCAATAGGAAGCTAGATAATGGTGTGCAACAAGAATACAATATTAAGTTGACCCCCCTGCTACAATTTTTGCCCCATCTCACTTCGGTGGGCAACTTCATATCAATTGGTGTCATGCAATAGTCATCAAGGAAGAGTTGGTTGGTAGTACACATTTTCGATGTGCACCCTCGCTCTCAAGGCATGCAGATCCACCTATGAATGGATTGTTCTCTGATAGAAATTTAATCCTCTCTCTAGCTTCTAGGAGGGTCGTAGGGATGTGTACTTTTATTGCAATTAAAAGTTGATTCAAACTATGGAGCATGGGAAATTCTTGCCTTCAAGTTTTTAGTCATGATCGGATTTGATTTGGAGCAATTCCAGGAGAATTGCCTTAGTTTCTAGCTATTGGAGTGAGGTATTCTTCTGGGTGCTTGGTGGATACACGTTGTGTTTGTTTTTCACAAGTGTGAAAGGAATCAGGTCGACTCCTTGCTTTGTCTTCTCTCAGTAGACATAAACTTATTTTGCATATCTAAGTGTCATCTATCAACTTCGACTCTTGTTTTATTGGTTTTCTTGGTGTCCTAAAAGGAAGGTTTCCATCCTGGAGGCTACACAAAAACAAATTTCTTTAAGGCCTCTCATCTCTCATTTTTAGTGGCTCTCTCACCAATGGTATGGTCATCCCTGGTGCCTTCTAAAGTTGCAATATTTTCTTTAAAAAATAGAGTGGCACGGTGTTAGACACTTGGTCAAAAGAAAAGAACCAAGTTTTGATTAACCTTCTATGCATCAAATTGAACTCTCTGTCTAGATCATTTGGTTACCCTTAATTGGAATGTTGCACTTTTCTGCTTTGGTCGATGTCCTGTGAAGTATATTGTTTAGTGTCTTCCTTAGAGAGCTCTACAATCTTTGTTTCTCCTGGATCCTCCTCCTACGTATCCCTTCTTCCTTTTTGCTCTCTAATTATCAAGTTTCCCTCCCCTCTACGTTTTATCGCAACCCCTCTCCTTCTCCCTCCACTTGTTTGTGCTCCCTGACTTGGTACTCCCTCTTCTCCTCAACTAGAAGCATGGATTTTGCAATGTTTGTGATTCTTTTCCTCATCCTCTGGTTGACCATCGTGTAGAGGATAATGACCTCCATTATCATCTTCGACAACATCATAATTCAATCCTCTTTCTCATGGATGAAGTGCAACATCTTAAAACCCATGTCAACTAGCTAGAAGATAAAAATGATACAATGTGTTCCAAGATTGTTGAACTTAAAACCCAACATAATGAAGAAGACTAGCACAACTATGGCAATTGCAATTTTGGATCCCCGTCAGACAAGATGTCGATAAATTCTCCAACTTGAGGAATGGTTGCTTGCTACAAAGTTATTTTTTGGGGGGGGGATATTTTTTCATATTTATAGTTGCAATCTTATTTGAAAAGTGTATGTTCACAATAGGTTTTTAGAAGAAGGTCTTAGGTGTTTTTCCATGCTTTCTCTTGCATAATATGTATCAATTGACATAATGTAATTTCCTCCCAGGATTTTTTTCTACGAACTAGTGCAGACTTAATATCAATCTAATCATTTTTGTAAAAAAAAAGAGGCTAATCAATTATTTGAATGTTTAGCCATATAAATTGTTTCCTAAGGTATAAGGTAAGGTTAAATTGTAATAAAGTTGTTGGTGTTGTTTTCCTTGGATGTAACGAAATAGGTTAATATCCCAAGACCAAGCTTGTATTTGGAAGGAGGGAAAGCTTGCCCCCTTACGGATCACTAATGGGTAATTCTAGATAGCATGGTTTTTCTTGAATAACAATGATGGGTCAACATGCATTCGTGGATAACATCCAATGATGATTGTCCCTAATGTTGGTTTGACAACTGAGTTATGATAGGATTTCCCACTATCAAAAGAAAATGTTATTGTTGTGTTATACACACACACACACACACACATATATATACATATTAGGTTAATATTTTTTTAGCTATAAGATTAAATTGTAATAAAGGGTTGTTAGTGTTATGCTATAGATATATATGATAACATTTATTAGGTTGATTTTTGTGAAAGATTTTTTTTAAGAAATCTTTGTATATATATATATATACACACACACACAAAAGAAAGATTGAGTAGACATTGTGCGGGTACGATTCCCAACAAGACCCTCAATCATTCTAGATGCTTAATTTAGGTTTCAAATCTGGATTTCAGATCCGAGGAGACTTCTCTAGTCTATAAATAAGTGTTTTTAACAAAAAAGGAGCATCGTTCAGAATGAGCCCTCTTATGTATTTTTTTTGTGTAAATTATGCTACTTCTAATATTATACAAAAAAGGTTACAAAAAGGATTACATCCGCCATGCTAAGATGGCTGCCGCTGAACAGTTGAGCTTACTATGACTAGAAACGAACCTGAGAAACTGTGGAACGATGAGACTGTCCACTGACTGTAGACCCCAACCCATATGAAACTAGTTACGTGCCAAAAAGCTCCCAATCCCTGCCGAGGCGAGGGGGAATTTTACAAACATTGAGATTCCAGACATAACAGACAAAAAAGACATAACAGACACAACATACTTCAACGAGAATCGACCCAAAACCATGACTGACTCATAACCTTCAGTGCGCACAGTGACCACTGTGCCGCCATTCTGAGACTGTGAGAGCGGTCTCCAAAACAACCAAGCAACAGGCTTACGCATCCACGGAGGTGGATGGTTGCTCCTCCACCACGGGACATGCATACGGATCAGAGGCACTCGAATCTGTGTAGGGGGGATCGTTCCTTGCAGGCTCGCTTGTTCCCGCCAATGTTCCCGCCATTGCACCCGAGGCTTCCGCAGGCTGCAGTCGAGAACTCTGAACAGGCGAGGGTGGCCGTGGCTCCGCTGGGACCTCTAGCATGGCTGCATGTTCACATTTCTCGATCCGAACTATAACATAATAGATGGCATTGTCCAAGGCACATGGAAACCGGAAACGAGTGGATGGGTGAGAACCGAGCGAGCACGTCACTGCCCTTCCCCGCCCTCTTCCTCTGCCTCATCCCCGCCGAGCTCTAGGTGAATTGATTTCCTCAGAGGGGGAGCCAAAGGAGGCTGAGGATCATGGAGAGGAAGCACGACCTCTAGCACCACCCCTTGAGCCACCCCGTCGACTAATGAGGCGCAGCCGCTCATGCGGCATCCTGAAACCAAACCGCACACCAATCTGCCCAGAAACCGAATTTGCCCTTCGCCACACAGTGACGCGGGCCAATGCAGAAGCTTACAAGGTAAACAATAATCCATTGAGATAATGCAAGTGAAAGGGTCGAGACTTACCACCCTGAACTGTAGCCAAGGAAAATCCAGAGCAACGAGGGGCGAATTACTCGCAGGGACCCAAATATGCTAAAGTCGAATGTCTTCCGGATCATCGAAGGGCAAGTAACGCTCAGAGACCAGGACCAGCTAAAGCGGGCAGTCGATAAAGCCTGAGCAACCCAAGGTAAAGACCAAGGCCTTCTGTATAGAGGGCCGAGGTCTAAATCCTGGTAAACGCAACCATGGCACCCTCATCCAAGACCATAACAGACTACTCACAGAACACAGAGACTTGACATGCCAGGCGCTAACCATACCAACATTCACCAACCACACACAGTGCATCTGCGGGCGGAGGTGATCTACTGTTATAGCACGCTGAACATCCGTTTTCCAATGAGAATTTATGGCAGCATTAAACCTGGCCGGACAGAGGAAGCAATATCGAGACGCTTCGGGCCATCTGGCTGATGAGGGTAGCCACTTGCCTCTTAATGAGGCTGCCCTCTCATTTATTCGCTTATTTATCACCCGCAGCCGGGGATTGAAGGTCCTAAGTTGCCAAAGAGAGGCAATCCTGTTGAAGTATAATGTCCTCTGAATCATTGAGATTACCTGAGTAGGGGAGGCTATTCAGATCAACTCCTTGGTTGGCCAGACGATCTGCTACCTTGTTGGCTGATCGCTTAACGTGCTGAAAGATAATACTGTTGGGACTCCTGAGCCGTTCCTCCAATGCTTCTAGCCCGCTGAGCAGTCTCCAACTGGAAGCAACTTTGGTAGCTGGTGATCCTGCTTGGGCTGCATTGATGAGGATCAGAGAGTCTCCCTCTGCTACTAGCAGATAATACCCTTGTTGATCGGCTACACATATGCCTTTCCATAGGCCTTCCAATTCTGCAACATTGTTAGTATCGTTGCCTATGGAGCCAAAGAAAATGTGCTGAGCTATACCTTTATCATTTCTAATAACTCTGCCGTATCCAGCTGGTCCTGGATTTCCTTTGGCTGCGCCATCGAAATTCAGTTTGAATGATGATGAGATTGGGGGGGTCCAATGCACAGGGGAGATAAGCTTGGGAGATGATCTAGAGGGAGCAGAGGGGGCGCAAGATATGTGAAGATCCCATGATTTCCAAATGAGTTGCTCTTGAGGGGACGAAGGCCAATCTGTTTCTTGCCATGATCGAAGCGCCAGGGTTTCTTGAATGTTTTGCTTGAAGAGAAGCCAGAGAATGTCAAAAGGGCAATTCTTATTGTTGAAGACTCTGTTATTCCTTTCCTTCCAGAGGGACCAGTAAAGGAATCCTGGGATGAGAGTCCACAGAGAATTCAGAAGGGGGCTGTTATACGACTGCTTGGGCCAGGTTCTCAACAAGTTTGCGATGTCTCCCTGACGGTGTCCTATTCTTTGGTTGCATCTGTCAATTTGATCCCAGAGTTGAGCCGCGAGGCGGAAAGTCTCCATAAGGTGCAGAATGGTTTCCGTTTGGAGTGAGCAATTTGGACATCTTGAGGGCCCAATAAATCCCCTTCTTTGCAGATTGTCCCAGGTGAGGATGCGCTTTTTGCTTAAGAGCCATAGGAAAATAGAGACTTTGGGCCAAAGTTTGGACTGCCATATGTTATTCCATAGCGGATCTTTGTCATTTTGGCTTTGAGCATACCGCAAAATATAGGCCTCTTTCATAGTGAAGGTTCCTTTTGTTGAGTTTCCCCACCTCAGTTTGTCCTGCTTGTTTGACTGCTTGATTTTCCTGTGACTCAGTTCTTCCTCAATGTTTGCGTGGGTCTCTCCTTGCCATTCCGGTTGCCAAGAAGTAGCTGGCTTCCACTGTTGATAATCTTTATTTTCTTATTGTTGCCAGAACTGGGAGATGCTAACAAGATTGTTGCGCTGCATATATGTCTGCCAGAGGGGTTTGTGGAAGATTGAGGCAAGCTTTGGGAGTTGCTGCCACGAATCCTCCCAAAAACGTGCTGAGTTTCCCGAATGAACTTCCCAGAAACTGTGCTCCTGGATGAAGGCACTATGAAGTTTAGCCGCATTCCAGATCATGGAGCCTGAGATGCTTGGACTGATTCTAATTAGATCCTCCCATTGACTGCCAGGCGCGTATTTGGCTTTCCATAGTTTTGCCCAAGGAATGTGGGGTTTTACAAGCCAGTTCCACCAAAATTTCGCTCCCATGGTATGATTACTTTGCAAGGGATCCCTAAGGCCTAGAGTCCTCCGTTGGATTTTAGTTGGCATACTTCTGACCATTTAACTAGGGCCCATTTTCTGTTAAGACCTGTTGATCCCCATAGAAAGTTCCTCTGAAGATTACGAATGGCTTTGAGGACCCACTTGGGAGCGGCTAATATGGAAAAGAGGTAAAGAGGCATAGCCTGGAGCACGGATTTGATCATGATAAGTCGACTAGCTGTATTGAGTGATCTGTAAGTCCAGGAGGAGAGTCTGGCTTCCAGCTTGTCCAGGAGCGTTCGTCATGACGCATGCTTGAGAGCAGAAACCATTAGTGGGGCACCCAAATATTTGGACGGGAGCGCAGCAATGGTAAATCCAAGGATGCGTGCGACATTCCTTTGAATGGAGACAGGGGTGTTGAAAAAGAAGAGCTGGGATTTGGATGCATTGATTGAGGTACCCGAGGCTTCAGAGAACAAATCAAGCAAGGTTTTGAAGGATTTGGCTTCTGAAGATGAAGGATGACCAAAGAACATTGTGTCATCAACAAACTGTTGATGGGATAAAGGGGAGAGTCCATGAAGCGCTATGCCTTTGATTGTCTGAGATGAAACAGCATGATGAATAAGACGACTGAGCCCTTCCGCCATCAGGAGAAAGATGAAGGGGGAGAGGGGGTCCCCTTGCCTAATGCCACGCGATGAGCGGAAAGGCAAAGACGACGAGCCATTGAGAAGAACGGAGAAGCAAGGAGATGAGATGAGACTCATAATCCATCGAGTCCAGGTTGCATTAAAGCCAAAGGCTAGCAACGTCTGCTAGATATACTCCCAACTGAGCTTGTCAAAAGCTTTGGAGAGATCAAGCTTCATTATCATGCTTGGTTTTTTTAGGATTTTTAGGGAATGGAGTACCTCATTTGATAGGATGATACCATCCATGATCTGGCGCCCTTCGACGTATCCCATTTGTTCCGGAAGGACGAGAAGAGGCAGAAGAGGTTTGAGCCAGTTTGCCACCACTTTGGAGATAATTTTGTATATAACGTTACAAAGGGCAATGGGCCTGAATTTGTCAAGCGTATTTGCTTCTTCCCCTTTGGGAACCAGAGCAATGAAAGTGGAGTTGAGGGAGGGTAGGAGCCAATGCATGGAGCGAGATTCTTCCACCAATTCCCAGACCTCTGTACTTATGAGTTCCCAGAAATCATGAAAAAAATTTGAGGTAAAGCCATCAAGTCCAGGAGCCTTACCATCTTTTAGCTGCACCATTGCTTCCTCCACCTCTTGCTTTGTAACCGGTTGTGGTAAATTTTGGTTGTGTTCTTCCGTGATGAGCTTGGGGATGTGCCTAGTAACCTCTCAGATGGTTGTTGTTCTGCTCTGAGTTTGTTCCTTGAGCGCTTCCTGAAAGTAATCCCTGAGTTCTTTTTCCATGTCTTCATGCTTTTCTAATTTCTCCCCTTGACTGTTATTAATGAAAGCAATGTTGTTATGCATTTGCCGTTGAATAGTAGAACGATGGAAGAATTTTGTATTTTTTTCCCCTTCTTTAAGCCATCTTATTCTGGATTTTTGGCGCTAGAGGATTTCCTCTTGTAATCTTCGAGCTTCTAATGTTGTCCATAGGGATTGCTCCTTGTTTGCCAATTCTTTTGTTCTGCCCTCTAGGATGATGGCTTGCTGAATAGTGCTCATTTCCTGCTCAAGTTTTTGCCTGGATTCCGTGATGTTCCCGAATTGGGTTTTATTCCAGACCTTCAGCACTTGCTTGAGGTGTCTGAGTTTCTGTTGGAATTTGAACATCTTCGCACCTTCTGGGGGGGAGAAGGACTTCCATGCCACGTGGACCACCTCTTTGAAATTGGGATGACTGGACCAGAAGGCTTCAAATCTAAAAGGTCGATTGCAGTGTTTTCCCGGTCTTGTCCATTGCAACATTATGGGCCAATGATTCGATCCCCCTTGAGGTAAGATGGAGGCGTGAAAGTCTCTGCCTAGGTGAATATCGTTATCTGAGATGAGAAAGCGGTCAAGTCGAGAGGCAATATTATGTACTCCCCTGCGCTTGTTCGTCCATGTGAAAGTTCCATTGGATGTTTGTATATCTATGAGCTGATTACTTCGTATGAAGTCTTTGAATCCTGCGCTGTCATCTTCCAACTTCATGCGCCCTCCTTTTTTTTTCCCCTAGATGAGTGATTAGATTGAAATCGCCTCCACTGATCCACAAGGGGAATTGTCTGGTAGAGTTCAAATCTGTTAACACGTCCAACACTTCTAGCTTGTGATACATATCTTGCGGGAAGTAAGTATTGGTGAGGAGCCCGTGTATATCCGTTCCAATAAGATGAAAATTGGCTTGAATGAAATGGTGAGTAGCATGGAAATCTTGAAGCATAAGAATCTGCGGGTTGCATACAATGGAGAGCCCACCCGAAGCTCCTACTGCGTCCACTGAGACTGATCTACTGCCACTCCAGGCTTTGTGGAGGATCTTTTCAAGAGCAGTACTAATACTTTTTGTTTCTTGTAGGAAGACCGCAGCTGGTTTTTCTAACTGTATCATATTTTTTAACATTTTGTGTTTTGAGGGGCTGTTGAGCCCACGCATGTTCCAGGAGATGAGCTTCATGAGGAACTGTGGGGGCGGGGCTTATAAAACTTTGTCAACTTCAGGAATCTCCCTGATTCCATAAGTATTTCTCCTAGAATGATAGTTCTCTGCAGATCAATTTTGCGCCCTCTCTTCTTTGTTCCTTTTAGGATTTTCTTGCCATCCCATGGACTACCTGCCTGTATTCCAAGGCATTTGTTGTGCTGAGCTTTGATTAGGACTCCTTCTAATCTGTCTATTTCCCAAGGGGGGATTGAATTATATTCTTTTTGCTTGCAGGCATCTTCAAGTTTGAGTATATCCAGTCCATCTAGACTTACATTCTCTTGATCTTCCTCCATGTTAATGGGGATACTCTGAAGGTCTTCTGTACCCCCTCTTGCAAACTGAGGGCTAGAGCTACGTCGAGATCCATGGCTGAGGGTTGCATGTCAGCGTCTATAGCTGGAATTTTTGGATTCGAGTCAAGAGGAGCACTGAAGGGCGCCGAAGAGGAAGGATCCATGGGGTTTTTGAGGTCCTGAGATGACGAAGGTGGCAGAGGAGTGGCCTGAGATTCATTCGGCTTAGAGGCAGAGGGATCTTGAGGGGAAAGGACTTGAAATCTATTCTGGGAGGTAGCCTTCTTGGGGCTAGAGGGAGCAACAGCATGTTTTTTGGTATGTCTACATCGAGTGGGAACTTTAATGAAACCCTCAGAGTCTTTATTAACCTCGTTAGCAGAAGATTTGAGCTGGGTGGTCAGAGGACAATCCCTAAACAGATGACCATGTTCATGGCATTTACGGCAGCGAAATGGGATATGTTCATAATCAAGAGGTTGAATCCATTCAAAGTCATCGTGATAAAGACTTACCGAGTCTGCGAGGGTTTTCTTTAGATGCATCTGGACGCAGATCCTGGCATATGAGGTGAATCTTCTATTTTTGGTTTCCTCTGCAACTTTTATGAAGGTGCCAATGCGATCTTCGATATCTTTCAGAGTTTCTTCTCTCCAGTACTCTGAGGGGAGGGAATACATGTGAATCCAAACTGGAGCGTGACTGAGATCTTCTGTATCAGGATTGAACCTGGGTTTCCAGTCTCGCAGGAAGAGACCAGCTGAGTTGAAGAAGTAGGGGCCTCCTTCAAATACTCTGATTTTATCCTTCAGGTAGTTGAAAATAGCCGTAAAGAAGCCTTTAGGGCCTAGTAACAGCGAAACTTGCCCTTTGGGTTTCCATTTGGAGGCAATCCATCCGTATAAGGCTTTTTCCGTTGGCCAGAAGCCGAGAAATTTGCCAATGAGTGCATGATCTTTCATGTATTGTATTTCGCCATTGATTCTATGGTTGGGTAGCTCAACTTTGATTCTTTCTGTCGCTTTTGGGATGCAAGTTGCCGATGTCGCCTTTGGCTGTGACGCCCTTGGAGTATTATTCTCTTCTCCTTCTGTGTCTGTGTGCTGTACTAATATGTCAGGCTGTTCAGAGCTTTGACCTTGATCTGGAAATGAACCAGGTGGAGGCGGGGAGATCACGGGAGCGCCGCCGTTCACTTGCCGCTCATTTGAAGGAGGGGGGGCATGAGATCCCACCCCTCCCACCAGGGAGGACATGACGTGATGCCCGATAGAAGCCAAAACCATAACTGCTAACGTTTCTGAGATGAATGACGCACTGAGAATGTCTGATGGCGCAGAGGCGCGAGACTGAGCATTGGCTGCAGGGTGCAGAGCTCAGAACCTAGGGTTTCTCCCGAAAAAAATTGAGGAGACTCAATGAGCCCTCTTATGTTATTATTCACTTGGTATGTATATTTTTTCCTTGATTTAATATAGAACCTTATTGGGCTGCTTGTCTGAGGACAATTCTGTAATTCTCAAAAGACCTTGGAGAGTGGAAGGTGAAAATGAAGACCTCAGGAGTGGTCGTGGTTCACGTCTCTCGGTGAGGGAATTAACCTGACATTCGTCTTTCTATTTGTTAAGTAAGTACTGAGTCCAACATCCTCTTTTGGTATTAGAGCCCGTTCTATTTCTGGTTACTGTTAACATGGATATAATGATGAAAGCATTTTCTTTGGTTAATAAAACCCATATAGATGAAGTAAGTAGTAGAGAAGTTGAATATGATATAGAAGAATAGGCTTTAATAGACCCATCCAAGTGGAACCCCCCTTAAATCACAAGCTCTTAGGTCTATAAAGATACTACCATGTCTGTACTTACAAAGAAAATCATTCTTAAAGAAGTTGAATTAAAAATTTGCATCTCTGGGGAAGCAACCCAAATTGTTGGGTTAAAACTGTTTCAAGATAAGGAGCTAGAAAAGTTTAAATAATATGTAAAAGCCAAAAAATATGCATATATACATTTTGGAGGAATAAGAATTGGTTTAGTTCCATTATGTAGGAATGGAATAAATGCTCCAGTCTTAGCAGAGCTATTCGACTTTAGACATCTAGATTATGGGTAGGCTAGAATTGGATCCATAACAAGCAACCTGATTACAGGATGTCAATATGGTATTATTTATCCAAACTAAACCATGAGCTTATCATATAAACATCTAAAAGATGCTTGGAAGTTAATGGTGGGAGTACAACATCTAAAAATGTTACCAGATTCTGAATATTTGCCAATAATAATGCAAGCTTCTTTCCAGCTAACAAATACAACTCACCCAAAAATGAAACAACCCATACTTAAAGATTGTGTCACTACAGGTTTATCAACATCAAATGCCCAAGGAGTGACATATGAAGAAGTAGGACTACTAGAAAATTGGTACTTTGAGTATCAAGCTGCAAATAAAGAACTAAAGAAAGAAAAACGTCCGCAAAGGATAGTTTCATCTGAAGGAAAGATTCAAATCATTCCTTGACATTTAGATCAGATAGAAAGACCTATTTTTCGACCACCCAGGTTATCTATAGATATCCCACAAAACCTGGTAGACACAGAATGGTCTAGCAGACCTAGCAATAGGAGGTCGAACAGATATGAAAGTAGAAACCGTATGATTATTCCCGAAGAAAAACCTTTCATGGCTAAAGCATTTAGGTTTAAAGGGTGTATATTTCAAGAACAATCATTACCAAAGGGTTACAGATCATTAAAAGATTCTGTAAACTAGAAAGCCTTCAGAACTACTAGTTCATCCTCAATACCCCCAGTTGAAGAATGGAAATTTTAGAATAAAAGGTTTCACAAATCTGGAAAATGGCCACCTAAGACCATATTGCACAGCCAGTGATAATAGATCACATCAGCGAGCTACAAGAGCAGACTGTGCTCCATTGATAGAGAATTCAACGACATCCCTAAAAGATTTGGAAGAATCTTATCAACTTTCAAATCATCTTTCTAATTGGAGTAATCATGCAGAGGTAGCCATAGATGATTTGGGTTGTCAAACAGAACAAATTATGCAGAATCTAAAGTTAATCCAAGATAATCAAACTTTATATAAACAATCAAAAGATGAGAGAAGGAAGAAAAGAGAACTTAAAAAAGAAGAAGAAAAAGTCAGAATCTAATAGATTTGAAAATCTAGGCATATGGCAATCCCATAAAGAAGATTCTGAAGCTACAAGTTCTCAATCTGTTGCTGAACCCAATAGGACAGAAATATTGTTTTTCTCTAAGGGGGAGGGGTTAAGTAGAAAGCAACAGGTACTCTTTCGTTTTAAAAAAGGTGATTTGAAATTAGAATATGCAACCAAGAAATTTCCAAGCTTTATCAGACCCAGTCTAAACAAAACACATATTTTCCATTCTATACCAAAGTATTCAAAAGTAGAAGAAGATCTAATGCCATCCAATAGCAATGGATATATTTAGATTTAGATCATACAAACAACCCAAAAGACTCGATCAGGGCATGGATTGGTGCTTTATGACAAATGCAAATAACAAACAAATTAGATAATGTTGCAATCTTTAATTTGGAAGAGAAAAGAATGACTGGAATAGTCTACACATGGTGGGCAGAAAGAGAAGAGGTCACTAAAGGCAAGATTAGAAGTTTTTGAGTGTTATGAAACCAGCTCAAAAAAGATAGAAAAGATAGATCAACGCCTTAGAATTCAGCCTCTTCGAGGGGGCA
>APFE030950067.1:118548-130882 GCA_000404065.3 Pinus taeda | reverse complement strand
TGATTGGTCAAGTTGGTAAAAATAGATGGACCTCTATTTTTAGACATATGGGCGGAGTCTATTTTTAGACTGCCAGGCTAAAAATAGAACAGTCGAATATTATTAGCCCTTAGTAATATTTGGACTATAAACATTATCTTATTCTCTTGGAGCACTTCAGTTCGAGCTACGGATGTGGCACATGCAGCTGCCATAAGGAAATACATGTTTCTTATGGGTTACTTGAGCTATTGCATGAAGGACTTCAGTTAGAACTTCAATGATTGAGTTCTGTGGAGTTGAATGAGGAGTTGATGGAGTTGTGTTCAGTTTAACTTAGTTGAACTAGTTGTATTTAGTCTAACTGATCAATAGACTAAGTGATGAGTGGTGTGAATTAGTTATTAATTAATTCACTAATTATTAACTCATAAATCAACTAAGAAATACATCAGTTAACTCAGTGCATGGACAGTTCAGTGGAGACAAGTGTTAGAGATGAGTGAAAGGACAAGACAGTTGTCAGTTGTGACTATAGTTGTGCATGTGATTTGCACAATCAATGGATTGAGTATTGCCAATGAGGATTGCGTGGTATAGCCAAGGGAAATACAAATTTGGATCATTCATTCATCAATATTCTCATGCAGGATTGCGCAGTGGAGGCAGGCAAGCAACGGAGGAGATTTGAACGAGTGATTGATTCAGATCTGAGCTAGTTTGTGTGTAACAAGTGGAGATAGTAATGAGTACTTGTGAGGAGTATTGTACTATGTATTTTTACATGTTCTCAATCAATATAATATACAGATAGTTGGGGATTTTCAGCTTTATGCTTTCCCCGGGTACATACTGTGTTGATATGTGTGATTGATGCTTCAATGTGCGCATGCGATTGTTTCTTAATACTGCTAAATTGATGCTCAACGTAGAGGAGGTTATGTATTATGCATGTATTCTGCAATTAGTGTATAGTCAGGATAATCTTTGTGAATAAGTGTCATATTATTCAAAATTTCTACAAAAATTTCTTTATGAGCTTGCTACGTTGTTTGTTATCCATCTCCATAATGGCCAGGTGAACCTTGCTGGTGTCTCTTTCACCTTGACACTTGCCAGCATTTCAGAAGCAACAGGCATCCCTAATGTAGGTGAGCAGTGGAATAAGGGGCAATATGTGGGCAGAGAACATTATGAGCCTTACATTAAGGCTGGATATCACAGTCAAATCAGCGGGCTTTTTCCTTTCAAACACTTGCAGAACATTTATTCTCCTCTCATGAAACTCATCATCAAGTATTTCACCTGTGAAGGAAGGTTTTCCCGCCTATATGCATATCATATCAAGTTGTTGATGCACTTCACAAGAGTAAGGATGATGAACCTCCCTTACTTTATAGACAGGAACATTGAGAAGATGGTCCACTATGTTCAAAGAAAACCTTTTCCTCAGTAGCTCAACAGCATTTACCACTTCTCATTGATTAAGATTGTTGTCTTGCACCAGTTAAACTTGTTGAACATGCCATGGGAGACCTTTATTGCCCATGAAATGTTCAAAGACCCTCAAGTGTTTTCATTAGTGCCTCAGGAGGAAGGAGGACCATCAGGACAGCCAGGTGTCCCTGAGACAGAGACTACAGGTGTGCCAGTGTTTGTCACTTATGAGAGAGGCACAAGGAGTCTTTTTGATGCTGCCAGGTGAGTACTATCTCCACCAGGGGTGGAAAGGGTCTCGCCTTTTTCACCAGACTACAGGAAAATGCTATCTCCACTAGGGGTGGAAGGGGCTTTGCCTTCTTCTCCAACTATACAGGTTGGCCAGCAATCAAAGAGTAAAGACAAAGGGAAACAGAAAATGCATGAGGAGCGCCTTACTGAACGGCAAGGTATGGATTTTATTTTGATTGAGGAGGATGTCACTGATTTGGGCTCTCAAAGCTCAAGACTCAAGGACATGATTATCAAAGAGAAGGAGGCTGAAATACAAGCCTTATAACTTAACCTTGAGAGGGCCAAATGGATCATCAACTTTCTTGAGCACGAAAACAAGCAATTGACAGATAAGCAAGTTATTATGGAGCTAAATATGATTAGGGAAGATAAGCAAGAGGCAAAGAAAAGAAAGATCGAGATGACCTCCCTTGAGCAAGAAATTGAGAATGACCGAGAAACATGGTTGGAAAGGGTGAACATTCACCTTGAGAAGTTTCTTGAGAAATCCAAAAAAGATAAGAGAATGTTGCGCCATATGGCCTATCCCTACCTAACATGGAACAATATTTACAAAACAAGGGTAAAGAGGCTAAAAGTTAAGCTAAAAAGAGCTTTGAGGAGAAAGAAAGAGCAAGATAAACTCAAAATCTTGGTTGAAGCATCATTGGCTCAACAAAGCACCTAACAAGGATCCCTCATGCCAAATTTCAAGAAATTTTGAGCAAATTTTGTCATTTTTGAATTTTGGATTTTGAAAAACAGGCTTTTCCAATAGGTGGCGCTGCGCTTTTATTGGGGGCATCCATTTTCCAAACGGCTTATATATTTGGAATCAGCATGGAAAAATAAGCAAGCTTGAAAATAGTCAGGAATTTTGGACAAGTTCTAGGTCTCCAAAAGGGCAAAAAAACACCCAAAAAGTGCCGTCTCTGCCACTTTTTTGCCACACAGGAAGTAGTCTTGGGAGAACCAATTTTTGGAGGGGAAAATGAACTCCAAATTCAGAAATTCAAGTTGTTCCAAAAATTAGACTTGACAAGATTTCTAATGAGCTATCCTGCACCTGATTTGGACTCTGGGAAGGCCTCCAAAATTGGCCTAGAAAAATCACTGCGCATTAAAATTTTGGCACTGCGCATTAAATTGATTTTGCCAATTTTCCTGATTTTCCAGATTTTTCCTAGTTTTCTTGGGAGATCACTTTTTCCTCGTTCCTTGGTAAATTTAAGCATGTTAAATGATGAATTCGATGTAAATATGGATGAAAATCACTTCACAGGGTATATACATCAAGTTCCAAATGGTTTTGAGCTATAATGAATTGGTTTCCTAAGTTTTAGAGGCAAGTTGTTCCACTACCTACTTTTGTGTTCCTAGTTTAGATATGGTTGAAACCACCCCTCTTCTCATGGATTCGACCCTGATAGCTAGCATGAGTGGTTTCCTTGCTTATATTATGTAATTTCTTAGTCATTTGAAAAGGTTGGACTCTTGTGGAAGTGGTAGCACTCATTGAACATTTGTATCTGCAGCCTGGCAAAGGAATAAAACTAGGTTTCACATCTATTTTTGTGGGATTCTTGTGACAATGAGTTTATGTATTGTTTCTTCTTTGTAATGATTTTTTCTTATGTTTTATATATATCCAAATCTCTCTTTATTTTCTAAAACTAAATGAATCAAGGTGAATAGGCAAAATACAATGTTGTGCTTGTCTTGGGAATGCATTTGGTTTTCTATGTTTTCAACAGTTTGAAGAGGATTCATGGTTTCTTCATGCCCTCCTCAACTCCTCAGTTGTCTTAAACTACCATCTTAATCCATTTCTAGTATATAAACCCTTGTCTACCTCACCCCACAAAACATGATTGTATCCCTGAGTTGATTTCCTGGACCTAATCTGCCTTCTCCAATTGATCCAGCAACAAAACCCTACAAATCAAACCAAAAACTCCTGAGCTACTATACCTAGCCTAAAATCTAGTTTCATTTCAGTCATCTCAAGCTGTAATTACAGTGATTTAAACCGAGATTGACAAGGAGAGAGGCCTCTCTCGACCTGGTAGGGCTAGCTACCAGGTTAAGTGTGGTTTGTGGTTATCCTAAGATTGCCTCCCTTTAGCCTGAGTTCGATCTAGGCTCTAACACAACCTAGCAACTTCAACTCTAATTTGTCATCCAAAACAATGATTCTCCCCATCCATTAAAACGTAATTTTAGGGTGTAATTTAAAAAATATAATAAATCTAAAAGAGAAAAGGTATCATCATGACCCTGCTTACCATGATCATAGGGAAATAATAAAACTGACATTACCAATACTGAACACCAAATCAGGGTAATGACTTATGATTGTTTCAATCGTAAGACAAGGGGTCTCATCAGGAGCCAGCTTGTTCAATTTAATTACTACCAATGAATGGCATTGTCAATTACCTGGCCACCAAACTGGACAATGGCTTTTATTGTTAATATATATATATATGTTATATATATATATATATTTATATATATATATATAATTATATATATATAGATACCTCTCTGACTTTTTCCGCTCTTAATTGGATGGGTACTGAATCATTAATGTTTAAAAGGCTCTACTTGAGAAAATAAGTCCATCAAAAAGCTAATTTGTAAAATGCCCCCTACTTTATCTTTATAACTGATTAATGATTGATATGGATAAATAGGCATTTTCATTCATGAGAAGTTTTTAAGAAATTGCAATTTAATGAGTTTTTATGAACACAGTAATTTTATTTATCTAATATTTCAAAAAGTAGTTTCCCCTTCCTAAATTATTTTTACTTAATTTTTGAAACTTCATTTCCATTCATCAAAGATAACTGGTTCTTCCAATGAATCGCCAATTATTGTGTTATTCAACAACCCCCATTTTTCTATTTTATAAATTTCTTATGAAATCTATTAAAATGGGGACCCTTAATAAATTTTAAAATACAAAAATAAACTAAATAAATGAAATAAAGATAAAATATTTTCTTTATTTTAAATAAAACATTTATTTTATGTTATAACCCCTTTTTAGGCCAAAATCGCAAAATCTATGAAAAAGAATCACCACCGAAGCCAAAACCCAACCTCCGCAATCGGAAGTTAAAGTTTAAGGTCAAAGTGCGGAGATACAAAGGAAATGGGTCGCAGTCCTAAATATTTTTAACAAGGGAATGATGCGTAAAACACATGAATCCAAGGTTGTCGAGACCCACAAGGTTACGTCACTATACCGCATCGCAAACCGCAAAAAGGACCATCTCATATCTCGTCGTACAGTGCCTTTGTGATTGCAATTTGCGCAATCATACATATCAAAGAATCGCCCCCTTTTACTGCCCCGCTTCAGTATGCGATTTTGATATATCACATATCACTGATTGCCCCTCGCAAATTGCAAAGTTTTTCAATTCCATCATCCCTCCGCCAAAACACTAATTGTGATATTGCAATATCACTTCCACGATCCCTCCAACGCCGATTGCAATAAATCCGACCCCGCTCCAAACTGTCGAATTGTGATTAGCGATGAAGCCCGGACTTGACGGGATTATTAACTCCATTACATAATCTGTCATGCGTCCATCACATCACAAGTTCTATAACATCCGCCATACCATAACCCTTTGGTAAAAGCGATTTGCAATAAGAGCCACCTCTGCCACGTCATTCGTGACGTCATACTCCACGTCATTTGTCATGCCATATGTCATGTCACATGTGACATCACATCATGATGTCATCATGGCGTCACCTCGCATATTGCGATTTCCCACACCACGTCACCACTCATGAATTACGATTGCTTGATTATGATTATTACGCTTTTATATGTTGCTATGATTGTGATTTAATTAAACAACCACATGCCTTACGTCGCTTTCCACTTCACGCCCATTCCTATGTCTCCGTTCTAATAGCCGATTGCAATATAACTCCACCATATCCCTCTTCCATTTTCTCTACTACATTTGCGATATTTCAAATAAAATTAAAGGCTTACTCTTGTTTCTCCTCCACGGTGTTTACGATTATGATTGTTATGCTCCAATTTTTAAGCCTAATTTTCTGCAAATGTCATTTGTTTCAAATGAAACTCGCTTATCAATCTCATTTATTTTTAACTTATCAATTCTTATTTTCCATGTTCAGATTCATGACAGAGGAGGACAACTATGTTGATAAGTGGTAATTCAGTTTAGATAAACCGACAAATGCCCAGAGAATCTGATCAAGCAATAATTTGAAAAAACAACAAGATCAAAGAATATGATGAAAATTGTTTTTTAGATACGTGATTGAAAGGAATTGTTCAAATCCCTTAACATTTGAAGCAAAAGAAGTTGTTTTCAGTAGCGGCTATTTAAATGAGTTGTTGGCATTGAACAATGGTCCAGAATTCGAAAGAAAAAGCCTTGGAGGCTTGCACTATTGTACCTCTTAGTTTTTCTTAATAGAATGACAGGTCCCTAATCTTGGGATAGAAGCTTGTAATACTGTAACTGTGGATTATATCTGTTGGTGGAGAAGTTGTTGTTTATCATGCACTACTGCTAAAAGGAGGAGACATTTTCTACCAGTAGAGATTGATTAAAAATTCCAAAGGATTGTGCACTACTGTCGTTCTGTGAGGATCTGTAATTTGATTTCATTTATTAATAAAGGATCATTTCAATTAATGATGTTTAACACTATTATTTACAGGTTTTAACTCAAAAAAATTCTTATTTCAATCTTTCAATCTATATTTTGAATGCATGAGTTAATAATTGGATTCATGCACTATTGTTGAATCTTGAGTGTTAATTCATTTAAATATTTTCTTAGACTATTCTACAGGCTTAATTTTAGATATAATATGAGAGTTAAAGTTTGCATAGGAATAGATAGTTATAATCTTAGATCGACAAGTTATCTTCCCATTTAGGATAATAATTTTTTGCTTGCATACATGATGTCTTATTTCAACTAATCCAATAATTCATCATGAATCTTTGTAGTTCTTATGCATATGATAAATAAGGAATTGGATATATTTTCAATAGACACTTATGTAACTATTTACTAAGTGTTTAATTATTAGTATTTATGTTAATCAGGAGTGAGATCTTGTGAGCTATCTCCTTGATATAATTCCTCCATCTTAATTCTAATTCTTTAAATCTTATTTTCCCATTTAGTTAAGTTGGCTCTCGATTGAGAGAAGGGGTTATCCTTTCCTTCAATCGATATAGGTTAGATTAATTGCATTGTAGACTTAGTCTTGCATGTGTTATCATAGATCTTACATTTTAGAAGCCCTATTCTAAAAGAGGCAAAATTTTAGATTGGTTTGGCAGTTCCACAAAACCAACTTAAGGATCATTCTTCTTGCTTGATGGGCTAGAAGAATTGGTCTGATGTCCCTAGTTGTTAGTAGTTAAATATATATTGTAAAACTGATACTAATTTGGAAAAGGTAACTGGACCTAGTTTAACCAGTCGGAGCCACTATTCCAAACGGAAAAGGAACTGCTTTAAGGTATGAACCGGGTGGTTTCCCCCATGTTGGTGCAATAATTTTCAAGGCATCAACAGCTCCATAGAGCCAACATGCTTCTGATAAAATGCGTTGGAAATATTCTTCTTACACATTCAAGGAAGGATATAAGGAGCTCCTTTTCTCCTCGCAGATCCCTCCCAAGTCTTCATTTTGGAGGAAACTTTGCAAACAGACTTTATTCCCAAAGTCAATACTTTTTGTTAGCTCCTCTCTCACAAAATATTTTGACCTATGAAACTCTTAGGAAATGAGGAATCCAAGGCCCCTCCTATTACCCCTTATCCATGCAACAAGAATATTCCATTACCCACATATTTCTCACCTGCACGTATACTAATTATGTCTACGCCATTACGTTAAATTCTTTGTAGCCCCGATTAAGATGGCCTTCTGACCTCCATGATTTCTTTCTTCCTAGCCAAAGCACTATTCTAGCCCCTTATTGGGCAAGCACCACTTAAGGAAACTCTAGATCTCCCTTCCTAAATACTTGTGATGGAAAATTTGGTTGTCTAGGAATAGCATTATATTCAATAACTCCCATATCCCTCATAGGCCCTCTTCCCTGAGAGCTCTTTATTTCTGTCTAGAGCACATCTGGCCTTATCTCTCTACTCCAAACTCTACTTTAGATCAACTTAAACAAGCATGGATGAACTCTCTTATTCCCACCCATCTCTTCTCCTCTCCCTCCTTAGGGCCTTATCCAATTGAGAAAACTCGACAACTCGACCTCTCTAATGAAGCCTTTGAAGATTGGAAAAGAAGTAAAAAACATTGGATCCTTAGCTTTGATGGTGCCTCCAAGGATAATCTAGGGGTGGAAACAGGGGGATGGATTCTCACTAATTTCGATGGAAAAATGGTAGTCAAATACACATGGGGTCTAGGTAAGAAAACAGGTAATCAAGCCAAGCTATATGGTCTTCTTTTGGAACTAATCACAGTCGGTGATAAGGGAATTCTTGACCTCGTCATCCTTAGAGATTTGATTCTCATTATTCAGCATTTGACCAACGACACTCACCCCTGTGAAAATATCCTTATGCTTATATTCAAAATAACCAAGTGTGCTCTCAACCCCATTACCTCCATCTCTCTCTTTCACATCCTCCACAAGAAAAATTTCAAGGTAGATTATCAAGCAAATTTATCTTGCCTTTTAACTAAAGGGAATAGGGATATCAATGGTATCAAGGACCTATTCTCCATCCCCTAGCTACTTATGCTTTCCCCTTAATCTAAGTATTCCCTTCCATCATGTCAGATTAAGACCACCCTCAGCGTAATTAGAAAAATTATATCCAAATTTTTTGAAGCCCTGAATATTAATGTTGTGGCATCTACTGTTGGAAACTCCCATGAATGGGATGCCATTATATCCCCTCATATCCAGTTTTATGAAGTACAATCCATGGCTCCTCCACTCATCAAATCGATGGTATTGGTGTGAATTATTCCCTAGAGCCTTAATTGTGATGAGATTGATCTCATGTGGAAGGATGTCTTCTTGGTGTTAAATCTATGGCCATGCATGGCTTCTCCCACTAATTTGTTTCTTTATATCTTATGAGAAGGTCTTTCTCCTCTAGATATCCTACACTCTTACCCTCATCAGGAAGTGTGGTGTTATATTTCTCTTGCCCTCTATTGCTCTTTTGTAAGACTTATGACTCTGATTCCACCAACTGCCTTCAATTTCCATCATTCTACGCCTTCAATTTCCATCATTCTACCTCCACTCTAGTTGGATTTGAAAAGTGTTATTCTAAAGCATCTAAATTGGTGATAATGCGATATTTTCTCCTTCATGATCCCTCTCTGCAAAGCTTTACAACATGTCTAGTGCACGGGTCATCTCCAACTCTCTATGGTTCAATGCAATTGGGTATGAGGTTAGTTCTAACAATCACCATTTCACTCTTTTCTAGTTTACTTTCTTTTAGGTTTTGAATTGTGCTATGGATACTTGCTTGAATTTCTCTATTCATGTTCTTTTTTGGTTTGTCTTATCTAGTCCTCGTCGCTTCTCCCTTCTTATTCCCTCAGATGTCCCCTTTAAATCCTCTAGGCTCTCTTAGATTTCTTTTTCTCCTCTTGCTCCCAACACTTTCATTGACATCCTCTGAGATCCCCATATCCATGCATGCTCTCACTTGTTAGTGCCTTGATTTTACCCTCCCATGCACTCCTCTTAGTCGCGCCCCGCCCCCAACCCCCCCCCCCCCCACAACCCAAAAAATATCATGCCTTCCAACCAAAATCCCTCAGGATCCTCTAACTTTCCCAACTATGTTAGCAACAACCCTAGACAGGCCCTCCACACTGAAATTATGGATATTAAGTGGTGAATCCTCTAGGAGGACAAATTCCTAATCTTTATCTATGATTAAATTTAGTCCATAAAGAACAATTCTACTTGTTAGAAGGATGATATTGATGCTCTCCACAGACAACTTGAAGATCTTATGCATGAGCATTCTCACTCTTGAAAGTATCAAAGCATTTTGGAGATAAATCTCTAGAGGGGGTTTCGACATGGAGAATAAATTCTAATTCCTTATTGTAAATAATTTAGTTTCTTTAATTATCATAGAAAACATAAGATATTTAAGGGTGATTTATGGGGTGATTCTAGGGTTAACTTGAGTGATTTTAGAATTTATAAAGATATGATTTATGGAGTGCTTTTAGGCACTATGAAAATCTACGACGTTTCTAAATTCTATCTATTGTAAATATACAAGCAACATAAAAAGAGAATAAGTGTGAGGAAAAGGGAGACCGGTCAAATGAATGTGAAAGTAAGCCATAGAGATGAATGAGAATTGAATGCATACTTATACTCATGATCATCTCCATGTACTTGTTAATTTAATAATTCTAGTCTTTATAGAATTTAGAATTAGCAGGATCTCAAGGTTTATGTGAAATCTGAGATCATTATGAATTTCAGTCGTGTATGCATGACTGGAAGGAATCGACGATAAACAAGGTGGGTCTATCATGCAAAGATATTAGATAATATATTAATGATTAGAGACAAGTTGAGAATGAATTTGTAGAGGTAGATGTTTGTAGACAGGACAAAGTAATTTCCACAATGCCTTATCTTAATAGGGTTTATTGGTTTAGACAATAAGGAATAACATAAAAAAATGAAGTTCACTTTATCTTTTAATCTATTCACACTTTTCATGTTTTTTCTTAATTAAATTTTGAGTTATATAATTATACATTAAATTAGATATTTTCTTTTTTTTTCAAAATTATGATTAAAACCCTCAATGGGGGTGACCGACACGCATTAGACGGGGCCTTGAGATCCCCACCCTCAGCCAACTTTACACCATGTGTGGTTTAATGCGACATGATAAGGGGCTCTATGTCTGTCAATGGAAGTCTCAGGAGAGAGGATGGTTATATTGTTTGCTCTGGAGGAGGAAGGGCTTAGTGTGTCTGTGGCAAGAAATGAGAATGAACGACAAGCAAAAGGGTGACAATTATGTTTACTGGTTAGGTCTTCGACAAAAGCCAAAAGGTCGGGGAGGTAAGCTTCTAATGATTGCAATCAACCTATGTGTTTGGTTTTGTGTCCAAGAATTAGTTTAGGATCTAGGGGAGCTGTAAGCAAGGCAATTTGTGTGGGTAAATGTTTGCATCTTCATTGTTATGTGGCAGCTTCACCTGTTAGCTGCTCTCCTTCTGTATCAATGGAAATTCGTTAAACGACAAGTTTGGGTAATGCTTTGTCGCCCAATCTAGTGTTTGTGGGTTGTTTTCGATTTATTCTCTATTGTTAGTGTTTGGGTTATTATTCAAGGGGGAAGGTGGCTTTGTTGGGCCAAGCTAGTCGGCCGCAAGGTGAGGAAGTATGTGCGTTGTGTGAGTCGTCATGTGTGTTGCTTGGGTATGGAGGTAATTGATGTAATTTTCCTGGTGTCTATGTCCCTTGCGAGGAGAACTCCGAGCCTTTAGAGGTTCAATTGTGAGCACCTGTATCTCACCCCTGTGATAGTAGTCCCATTCGGTCTAGGGGCTGATGTGAATTAGGGTCTAGGGGGGAAGAGGAATTGATCCAGTGAGGGTTATGAATGTTGGAGTGTCAAGCCTGAAAATCCACTGCAACTCGAGGGGCCCCCATTGTTGAACTGTGGGCAATATATTGTTTGGTCATCGTGATTATGTGTTTGTGAGGGGTTGAATCATCTCCATGGTATTAGGTGGTCTGAGGTGATCTGGAATTGGTCAAGCGATACTCACCTCCTAATTCCATAAAGTCATGTAGAATCGTGATGGGTGGAAGGGACTAAGTGAGGGAGTGGTGAGTGTCAGTGCCTGTAGGAGTGTGGTTTTGTTGTACATACATGTATACAAAGATAGAGAGGAAGACCCCAACGAAGTGGTGGTGAGCACAGACGTATGGATAATAGAGGTGGCGGTGCCTCATCCTCCAGTGAGGCACATTCATCCAGCTTGAATAGAGAGGAGGAGCTCACTCATATCCCTGTGATGCCTCCTAGTCGAGTAGTTCATGCCACCTCTTTAAACTCCATTGCTGAACAACTGCAGAGGATCCAGGCTAACTTGGATATCCTCCGTGACCATAGATATGAGGACTGTAACGACAACGTGGCCTACTGGAATGACATACAATTTACCCAAAGGAAATTATAGAGCAATTAGCACATCCCTGTTGAAGCCAACGCAAAATTCATGAACATCTGTGCGAGTTTGAAGATCGACTCGAGCACATTGAATTTCATCAGCAATACCAAAGGGAGCATCCAACTCATGCATATATGCATCCACTACCCTGAAATGATTGTGATAAGTTGTGTCTTAATTTTGACATTTTTTTGGCTTATATGGCTAAGAAGCCCTCCAAAAATAAGGTGCAAAATTGATAAATCTTATGTTGTGTATTCTATCTCTCCTCGCCAACGATTCCGGTAGGAAAGAGGCAGGACGAGCTGATGACCATCAATATATACTTGTTTTATTTTAAGTAATATAAAAGTAGTGTTTTGATCGACAAAAAAAATTGTGATTAAAAAAATTTAGATTTATATTTAAAAA
>APFE030950067.1:100742-118528 GCA_000404065.3 Pinus taeda | reverse complement strand
TTTGAATTCATTTGACTCGGGAAAAAATAAATCTTAATGAACAATAAATGAAAACTTCAAGGTCTAAGATTACTTATGGAAAAAAATGTTTCTAATATTTGTGATCTAATACCAAGCTTCATGCTTTAAAAGCTTTACCAAAATATATAAATAAAAAATAAGTATTGGTCATTATATAGAAAATATATAAAAATATATATATATGGAGAACAATCAAGCGTCAAGTTCAAACTATGTTCTGCACAATCTTTTCCCATTTTAGAAGGATCTTTATTCTGAGAGCATGAATACGAGGTTGTCAAAAATGGCAGAGAAGTTCTAGGCTTTGTATACAAAATACCATGCTTCAAAAGTTCGTCAGTCATTCATACTACTCCACACAGTCAGATTTATTCATTTCATTTCACGATGAACATAATCAGGTGGAGCTTGGCCAATCGCACACAGAGAACCCAACGTTTGTCCATGTTATCGACAAGTCACTACAAAATCCCAATAACCCCCAACTCTTCTCTCCTTCTCAGCCTGCTCTTCGATACAATCCATTGCAATACAATTTAAGGGCATTTTCAAACCTTTTTTTCACAGTAAAACCCCTAAGTGAGTCAACCCAAAGGGGCCTCATGTCCAACCAACTGAACAAACGATTAAGGAGAATTGAATCTGCATCTCTCATAGAGGGCCAAAGGCTTTGCGGGGGATCCAACCAACTAGGCTACCATCAGGACAAGGGCACTTTCAAACAATGCCTATGTATGTATTTGTTTTTAACTCAAAAGGATCTAGGTTTTGTTGTTATAATGTTTTTTTAGAGGGGGTGATTTTGTACAACCAACTATGGGATGGACTCGGGAAGCTATGATAGCAGATGTGAAAGAGGCCAAAGAGACAACCCTTGTTGAGGTATTGATTTATTTTTCTTTTTCTTTTTAAATTGTATTTTCGATCAAAATGTTTAAATTTCTTAGTTTGAGGCCCTATTTTGCATAGCATGGACTTCCTCTAGCTTAAGTAATAAGAGGTGTTATTGTTTGACATTTGCACCCAACCTTCTCCCTTTGCCTCTAAAACGCATGCTTTATGAGTGGGGAAGAGCATTGTGAGAATGCAACCGAGTGGACAACTTAATACTTCGTTACCTTGAACCAAAGGCTACTTAATTTATAAGGTACTTAATTTCTATAATAGTGACAAGTTTCTTATGAGTTCCCTAGTTTTTTTTTTTTGGCATATTCTATAGAGAACAACAATAGTTTTAATCAAAGTGGAAATCAATGAATGGCTTTGTAAAGTATCTTAATCTTCATCTACCTCTTTACCTTCATAAGTTATCCCTACCAAAGTAATTATTTTACTATCTTTAAATATGTGGAAGGGATCCATTTCCTAATCGATTTGCAAATCTTTCTTTCACATTACTCCTCAGATAAAAAGCCCTTCGAAGTAAAAAGTCAAGCATTCAAGTTGAGCATAACAAAACACAATGATGTGATCAAATGTGCATATTATCTCTTTTTCTTCTTGAAACGTAATATAATAAAAAACCCATGGGAGAGGAAATTCTAAAGGAATCATCATCTTGGAGGAATGAAATGTATTCCATTTGTAAGAGATAGATTTGAGAGAATTTGAAAGTAGAGTAATTCACCTAAAATACCACTTAATCCACCCCTCTCCTTTCCCATGGTTGGAAACAAGCAAAGGCTAAATCCAACTAACAAGGAAGTGGGAAATTATAATACTACTATATTGAGCCATCTAGAAAGTGGAAGAGTACATATACCAATGGATAAAAATATGGCATTCTAGCTAGGCCCAAGTACTTGACGAACCAAAATGTTGTGATTGGATAAAAGGGTCTTATCAATCTCACCAAAATCAAATAAGATGATAGGGAAGAATTCTTTAGAATGAATATAGGCTAAGTGGCATATCACAACACCGGGTACAGAGCAATAACTTGAATGGCAATTGTTTTTCTTTTTAAGTGGTCAAACACAATCAAAGGCTAAATCTGGCTAGTAAGAAAATGAAAGATTGCAATATTGATGGACTAAGCTAGTTAGGAAGTGGAAGAGTAGAGACCCATATAGATCAAAATTGTGTTCTAGGTAGGCATGAATCCATGAGGGAGTTAAGGATTGTAATTTTATGATGTAGAACTACAAATGCAAATAATATCTCAAAAAAACAAGGCACACTTATATCAACCATCAAGTACTATAATAAACTCAAAAAGACATAATAAGTCTACATACACCTTCAAGGGATCCTTTGTCCAACTAACATAGGAAGGCGTTTCTCAACTTGTTGCATGAAGTGCATTAGAGCTCACATCAAATAATACCATTTATTAGTTAAAACATTTCATAAAAAATTCTATTATTTTACAATTTACACATTTTGTTAAGTTTCCACCCACAATGCCCCCCGAATCAACCAAAAAAAGTGATGGTGGTGGGGTGAAGAAGGACGATAGAGAAAATAAAAAGGGAGAAGGGATGATGTTAAGAAGGGGAATGATGAATCCAAAGGCCATGGTGAAGACATGAAATGTGAACTAATCTTTATATGAACTCCAGGTGCTTGGTTTGTATAATGGAAATGGGTTTCTTATCATTTCATTATTAATGTTGCACATTTTAGTGCTTTCTAGAAGCAATAACAGTGGTTCCAATCATTGCATTCAATAGTAAGAATAACATAATGGGAGTGAACAAGTTGAGGATAACCAACAACTTAAGAGAATCAATTTGTTGCACGAAGCACAATAGACCCCACACTAAGAAGTACCATTAACCTTTACTTCTCAATGAAAATCGGTTATCACATCCCAAGATAGATTGAATAGAGATAGTAACAACATTATCCATGTTTCCCTAATGACTTTACACCTAAACCTAAATATAACCATCGTTGGTTACAGTTGTTATTGAAAGCGCAAAGGTGTTGTACTACATTCTTTTGTTCTTCTATGTTAGCTTTATGTTGAATGATGTTATTTCAATGTTTTACTAGATTTACATTTGCAAATAAGTCATGAATTATATGGAAGTCATTCCATATAAGAAGGATGAAAACAATTAGGAAAAGAACAAAAAGGATGGTGGTAAGAAAGAAGGCGGGAGAAGAAGAAAGGTGGTGGAGATGGGGATAAGAAGGATGGTGGTTGGAAGAAGAAGGATGGTGGCAGCCTATTTATTCCATAGACCTTATCTCTAAATTTAATAAAAGGTTTGTAAATAATTCATATTAACTACCAAGCTTTTCAAATTGCTAGGTCTCTACAGTTGATGATCGTCAATGTTTGAAGAAGAGGGGATGTAGTCATGCTTTAGCTCCAAACATGGGTGGCAATTGAATGAAAAGAGATATTTTAGAACATCCATTAGATCACCTTCAGGTTCGTCTTCATATATATCTTCAACTTCATAAATTTGTTATATCCAAGAAATAAGGAAGAATTAAACTAGTTAAAAGTATCACAAATGGTTGCAAACTAGTTAGAGTATTACAAGTCATGTTGATTATATAGAGAAAATACATGTAACAAGCTTGGTCCAATGGGAGCACACCTACTTTAGTTGCCTAGTGTGATAAATATCAATATTGATAAGGGAAAATTGCAAATCAAACCCTAACTGACCTCTTGAATTGGGTTATGCACACATATATCTTGAACCACACACAATCATTTGTAATATGCATGTCAAATGTATGCAAAATAGGTATTGCTTAGGAAACCTAAACTCTATTGTTTTGGATGAAATTTCATCATATTGTTTTGGATAAAATTTCATCATATGGATGACATCAATAAAATAATCAAGGCCATGCAAATGTTTATCCTAGCAATTCACCATGCCACTATAAACCATAAAATGAAGGCATATATGATAATAAATGCTAATGAAAATGAAGAATGTGATCATCAAATGTACAACAATACTCACTTCGCACTTACTCTTTATATGGTGCTTAATAGAGATAGCAACGTAGAAACATGGTACGAGAAGACAAATGTTTTCCATCAACAATTCAATACACTAGAAATCTTATTTAAATAAATATTAATTACATGATGGTAAATTATTTTCTTTAGTTCTATATAATGTAAGATATTAAATAAGTTGTTATCTTGTGTATATAATTTAAAATTGTGCATAGAAATGAAGGTTGACTTATATGCCATGTGACACAAGCTACTAATAAATCAAGAACAAAGCAAAAATATCCAAATTCAAATTTTGACTTATTGTCAAAGTTTGAAAATAATTCTTAATTACTACAAAATTAGCAATTACATTTTAATCTTCTTTTAAATGTATGTTAACGGTTTAGATTTTTTAAATTAAAAAACATATTAATATAAAATAAAAATAAAATTCTATATTATAAAATTATGTGCAAACTTTTATCTGAGGTTCTTGTTGGAATTCTCTCATATCACTTGGCCTTTCAGTCAGGTTACCAAGGGCGGAGCGAAAGCAAAGTTTTTCTGGTCTGAGTCCCAATAGAAGGCATTAGTTGAGCTAAAGGACCATCTTTTCTCTGCACCTATACTCACATTGCCAGGCCTGCAACAAACATTTGAAATTGAGACAGATGACTTAGACTATGATATTGGTGCAGTTCTCACCCAACAAGCACATCCGGTGGCTAATCTCAGTGAGACACTTTCTGATACAATTTTGAAATACCCCACATATGGTAAAGATATGTATTCCATTGTGTAGGCATTTAGACAATGGAAACATTACATTCTAGGGAAGGAGATGATCATCCACACAAATCATTGACCTCTTCAGTGTATCTAGACACAAGGGAAGTTACAAAATGATTGACATTCGAAGTGATCTACATAAATGCAACAATGCTTGAACATTAAATACAAGAAGGGCGACATCAATCATGTTGCCATTGCCTCAGTTGAGCCCCAGTTGACACACTGACTACTGTTCTCAACTCTTGTGGCCACGAGACCTCTAGGTGACCACAATTGTACAAAAATGATCCAAAGTTCGCCACCACATAGCAGATGCTAGTGGATGTATATTTCCACCTCCAGGATGCATTATTATGCTACCTAGGCCACCTTTGTGTAACTTTAAATGAGCATGCCAAGTTTATTTTGGAGGCATACTACAGTCGGGTCACAGGACACTTTCATGTGGAGAAAATTGTGGTTGTACTATAAAAGTCTTTTTGTTGGCCAAAACTTCGATAGGACGTTGGAAAATATATCAAATCCTGCACTGCTTGTGTCATTTCCAAGCCAACCATCAGGAACAAAGCCTATACACTCCTCTGCTTACTCCCAACCAACCTTGAGAATCCATCTCCATGGATTTTTATCAAGCATCCCTTCTACCAAGCATGATAATGATTGTGTATGTGTGGTCATGGACATTTTTTCTAAGATGACTATATTGGTGGCTTGCAAGAAGAGTATCACAACAGAGGACACTGCTAAACTCTTCTTTGAACGAGTATGGGTGCATTTTGGAATCTCACAGACCATTATATCAGATTGGGATAGCAGGTTCCTGATCACATTCTGGTTGAGCCTATGGACATTATTGGACACTAAGCTCACCAAGTCGATTGCATTCCATCCTTGGACTAATGGCCAGACAGAGGTCGTCAACAAGATGATAATGCACATACTACACATGTAGAAATCCAAGCATCCAAAAACCTGGGATGAGAGCCTTCCTTATGTGTATCACAATTATAATAGATCTCTCCATAGCTCAACTAACCCCAGTGCTTTTCAAGTGGGTTTAGGTTTTAAACCATTGTGTCTGATTGATGTTGCCATGCCTCATGTGACTACACAGACAAAATCCACACATATACAATCTGAGACTGATAAAGCAACCTAATTTATTAAACGCATCCAACACATCTACCAACAGGTGTATGACATCTTGGCTAAGTCTAATTCCAAGTACAAGCAACGACATGTTCAACATCGAGTGCCACACAAGTTTCAGGTGGGTGACAAAGTTTGGTTGCATTTGCAGAAAGAATGCCTTACTAGAGTCCATTGGAAGCTCAGATCACTCCAATATGGGCTTTACACCATCACCAAGGTTGTGGGAGACAATACTTTTGAGCTCAACATTCCCCCATTCCTTGGCCTACACCCAGTGTTCAATGTGGACCGCCTTCGACCATACTTTTCACCATTACTGGACACATTAGACATTGTAGAACAACTAACAGCAACATAGCTAAACCCAAACTACATGGAACATGCCACAATTGATGAAATCATGGACACGTAGATTAATAACACTCGAAGCAGAAGATTCAATTATATCGGGTTGTCAAAGATGGTCAACTCCTGCACCAAAGCAAGTGGCTCACGAGGGACCAAATTCAACAGAAGTTTCTCCATCTCATAGAGACACTCAACGCAATGGGGACCATTGCTTCCTAAGGGGGGGAATGATCTAGTGGATATTAGTGGCCACTCACATATTCCACTTAGACCCCACCATTGTTTCTTTTAGTTTCCTTAATTGTAGCATAATTTACTATTTTTGGCAATTTTTCGGGTTCTAAACTTTCGTAGCTATTTTGAGGTGCTAAACAATATTTTTTTGGAAAACAGGCAAACCAATTGCTTATGACATGTGTTTGTAGTCAAAAGTTGTATTCCTCGGACAAATATTTCTAATGAGGTATTGTACATGTTAAACTAAGATCGTATGCCAAAGTTACGACCTTGGGAATTTGATATACCAATTTACACTAATGGGGCCACAAACTTTTGGCGCTTCATCTCCGAGGGTTAGGTTTTTAGATGTTTAGGGTTTTCCATTGTTTCTCAATAACAAATAAGCCTTCGAGCCTCATTGTAACACAGTTCATAAGGAATATAGCCACCACATCTCTTCTCATAGATAAACTACCATTACCTGAGCTAGTTTATTTCCATTCTACATGTAAACATTTTTCAGTACTTTGTTATTAATGAATTGAAGTTTTGTTTTCACTATATCTATGTGTTTATGTTTATATTTATTTGTATTTCATTTTGTACCTTCATAAAATCTAGATAATAACTTGTGTGCGACAAACTTAGCCTATTGTGCAGAACTCAGCTCATTGTGCGGAGCTTACAACCTATTGTGTGAAACTTAGCTCATTGTGCAGAGTTTATAGCCCATTGTGTGGAAATTAGCTCATTGTGCAGAGCTTATAGCATATTGTGTGCAACTTAGCTCATTTTGCATAGCTTATAGCCTATTGTGGGGAACTTAGCTCATTGTGAGGAGATATTTATTTTATTTTATTGTTGGAAAACAAATACATCATTACCTTTATTATTAAAAATTAAATACATTATTACTGAGAAAACAACTAATAACTTTTTTGTGATAAACTTAGCTTATTGTGCGGAACTTAGCACATTGTGTGAAGCTTATAGCCTATTGTGTTGAACTTAGTTCATTGTGCAGAGCTTATAGCCTCTTATGTGGAACTTAGCTCATTGTGCGTAGCTTATAGCCTATTGTGCAACACTTAGCTCATTATGCAAAGCTTATAGCCTATTGTGTCAAACTTAGCTCATTGTGCAGAGCTATTTATTTTCTTTTATTATTGGAAAACGAATATGTCATTATCGAGAAAACACTATGCAAAAAAAATCAATTAAATAGTGATATAGGGAGGGACTGTGTTGCATCACAAATATTACCCTTGTCTTTTAATCTATTTACTCTTTTCATTTTTTTTCTTTGTTGCCTTTTGAGTTTTATAATTATACATTAATTTTAGAGATTAGTAATTTATGCAACAAAAAAAAAAAAAAATCTAAGGTAAAATGCATTATATTATTGGTAAAATACAAAGAGTACAAGCATGTAAGAACATCTAGAGATCTTGTCTAGGTTAGACATGTTCAAAAAATAAAAATAATGGTCTAAACTGAAACTACCACAGTGATAGGCATGACGAAGACCATCTACCCATAATTGGGAAACCATATGGTCTCCCTTAGAGCCTTGTAGCCATATTCTAACATTAAAAACAAAGTTAACATGCAAAAAAACTAGAGAAAGTTGTAGATGTCTTTCTTGATTCCTGAGGGCATTGCCGATCATGCTGGGAAATAGTTGAAGGAGTTGTCCTGGCCTTCTAGAATCCATGTTGGTCTTTCCCATTCAACAACCATGCCACCATAATAGGTGTTCTCATCTAGATGTTGCATCTCATCTCACGATTTGTCTATGGTCCTCTCCTCCCTTTTAGGAAGTTCTGACTTCTTAGGACTCAGAGGAAGGTCTTCTTAAGATACCGAGTTCAAGGGACTCAGAGAGGGAGAGACCAAGGAATTAGAAGGCTTGGGTGGTAGGGGGAACTGGATTTCCAACACTCCACCTAGGGCACACAAAGCATACCTTGCTTGGACAAGGTGGAAATCTAAGTCGATGATACGATTCTCTGCCACCCTCAACACGACCTCCTAGTCACGCAAAGGCCAACTAAACAGATTATGCAATGCCTAATGACCATCATTAGTGCTTCCACTTTCTATTGGTTTATCTCTTCAATCATACATCTGATGCATAATGGAAAGTCCTTGTCAAATCTATTAACGCATGGACCATGCCATGGTGGCTTATATAAGCAACTTATTCCCCTTCCTCCACACCTGGGCCAACCTTGTTCTCTAACCATGGTAACTTGACTTAAGTTCACTTTAGCATTGTAGCTCAACTTCACACCTCTCTTAATATTGAAAATGGCAGGGTGAAGGATTCTCAACATAATTAACCAAAAGCTGGAATTTTCTTCCCAAAGCTACATTAATTGCAATCGCTCAAATATCCAACCACCCTGCCTTGTGCATGGAATGTGGTGAGTGGTGATGGCAGGTGGGACGTGTCGCTATCCTCCCACCATTAAAGCTTTGGAATGACCTATCATGGAGGCCTTAATTGCCTTTGTTCTCGATTTGTACACCCCATATCAAAATTAGATATAAAAAGTTTCAAATTTTTATTTCAAAAAGTTTTATATTTTAATGGAAAAATTCCAATATATTTTTGAAATAAATTAATAAATTATTCATGGTTAAAATTATATAAATTAATCGAATGTTCTTAATACATTTTACATATAAATTACTTAATATTAAATATTAATGTTTACAAAATTTCTAAATTTGAAGCCCCAAGGGTTAGCCCAACTGGTCAAGTCGTGCCTCGCTAAAACAGGAGGTCACAGGGTCGATTCTACCCGAAAGCCCTTGGGGTTAGGTCTGTGATGGCCGAGGGGAGTGATCCTAGAGATCAGCCCTAGTTATTTCGTGGACGTAGCTTGCACCCCCTAACCACAGATGTACGTGAACCACCCGGGAAAAAGAAAAAAAAAAATTCTAAATTTGAAATTTAAATTTAAATAACAAATATAATCATAAACGTTTTAAACGTTTTAAATTAAGCTTACTTTGAATAGGAAAAAACAAAACTTAAATAACCAATTAATGAAAAAAAAAATAATAATAATAATAATAATAATAAATAATATCGGTATAAGTTTAACGCGTTGAAATAAAAGCTGGTCATATATATGGAAAATACATAAAGCGCATCGCAGACCTATTATTGTCGACTTAAACGGCCATAATCCCTTTAAGCAGTTGGCCGCTAAGCGGAACAATCAAACAAGTTCAGACTCTATTGTGCATGATCAATTTCCATTTCAAAAGGATCTTTATTGGGAGAGCATGAAGACGAGGGTGTCAACAATGGCGGATATGGTCTAAGCTTTTTATACATAATACTATAATCAAATATTTATCCAGTCATTCATATTACTCAATGGAGTCAGATTTCTTCATTTCATTTCACGATGAACATAATCAAGTGTAGCTTGCCCAATGGCATCCGTAGTACCCGACAGTTGTTCTTGTCACCAACAAGTCACTACAATCCCAATATCCCTCAGCTCTTCTATCCTTGTCAGCCGTCTCTTCCATATAGGGCATTGCGCTACAATTTAAGGGCATTTTCAAACAATGCACATGTATGTGTTTATGGTTATTAAGTTGTTTAAATCAGAAGGGTTTAGGGTTCGTTATGATTGTGTTTTTATTTTTATTTTTTGTTGGGATTTTGTATAGTCAACTACGGGATGGACTGGTAAAGCTATGATTGCAAACGCGAAAGAGGCCAAAGAGATTCAACTTGTTGAGGTATTTATTTGTTTTTTGGTTTTTTTTCTTCTTTTTCTATTTATTTAAATGTTCAGATTTCTTACCTTGAGCCCCCACACCGCATAGCATGGGCTTCCTTCGGCTTAAGTACCGAAAGGTGTTATCATTTGAGATTTGCACCCAACTTTCTTCCTTTGAAGTTGAAACTCAAGCTGTAGAAGTGGGTTAGACCGCTGTGAGAATGAATCTGGTGGACAACTTAATTCACAATTGTCCTTTAGTGAACCGATACCTTGTTGACATTATTCTGTAATTTTTTGACAGATGCAAAATGCATAAAATGAATATTATGGATTTTTCCTTCCCAAAACAATATCCATTCAAAATTCCAGACCCTTTTCAACAATTGGCTTAGACATGCCAAGAAACCAGGGCTGGTCTCTGTAATTGAAATTCAGGGTCAGTGGTGTAGTTAATGTCTTCTGAGGCAGGTAAATTAAACTTGGGATAAGGTATTGTGACAAATCATTTTAAAATTTGTCTCAAGAGTGTACAGTTTTAATTTTTAACCTGCACAAATTCTTTGAAACATGATTTATACTAATCTATTATTTTCGTGGCAATATTTGTTGTACATAGAATCGATATCAAAGTCATGTTCACTGTTTGTGAGAATTTTAGACTTACTTAAGGCCCGCTAAGGGAATGGGGACATCTTCAATGAGTAATATCAATTTATGAAAGCCCTCTACATGTCTTATATATTATTAATAAATATAAAAGGAAAACTGGTATTATCTTGTGAACTTTTGGGGCAATCACACACACAACCACACTCCTTGGGGAATTATCAGGCACTTTCCCTTATTTTGAGGATGGTACCAAGTGTAATGTGGATAGTGTAAATTTAGTGCGCTTGACCTCTTCTTAACCAAATCAAGGACTTGCCTAATGTGTTGGATTTGGCAAGCTCTTCGCAATATTGACATTGTCTAATTGAGCTAACCTTTGGGGCTAAACACATGGAACATCTTGTCCCACCCTCAAGCACCACTTAAGAAAGAGTGAATTGTTGGTACCTTGCAAGCCCAATTTGACCCACAAAGGGAAAACATGTCACAAATAGATTTGAACTTCGGTAGGGAGGATAATAACTTCTCCCCTTAATCAACCAAGCTAGATCCATTTGGCATTATTTTTACCAAAAAATGGGTAGCAATTTTCATTAATAATGTTTGTATCGGATCAAGTCCCTTTTAGTCATGGAGAACTTTGTCTCGGAATTGTGAAAATATGAAAAGAAAGAGACCCTATTGCTACCTATCTTATTTATATATATACTCTTTACATCCTTCAAACTATATATTTTCCAAAAAACTCCACAGTACATGACTATCCGACAACACATAAAATTATATTTTTATAGGAAACAACTACCTGCGACTTCCAGGCTTGAATTCTTCCTGAGTTTCCTTAGACGGCATGCCCAATTCCAGACTCCTCTTGGTAGCAGGTTCCAGTTCTTGACTTGTAGCATCAGTGTTTTCCTTTGCCATTAGAGTAGAGCCATCACAGAGATCGAACACCTCCTTCAGAACCCCCACAGTGGCTGTCTCCACTCGCAATTCTATATTGTCCACTTTATGTTTAAGGTTCAAAACCCCTGTATTAAGGGTTTCTATTGATTTTTGGAGCAACTCCACGTCCTTCCCAAGGCTAGATAACTGAGAAAAAACAACAACCATGTTTTTGTTGATCTCCTTGACAATGTCCTTGACAACGAACTTGCAAGAATTGTCAACAATATCCTCTATACTCTCACTTCGTCCGCGTTTCTCAGCATCATTACCACTTCCATTGCTTGCAGAAGCCATTTTCCTTGAAATTATCCCCTGCACCAGAGTAATACAATAATTGAGCTACTTAAGCCAGCTTCAATATCTAATCGCCTGATCCTTACAAACATTCCTTCCCATTTTGTCAAGTGTAAATGCATTTTGATTCTGCAACAAAGCCAAACCACCTTTCACCTTCTTCATCATCGCCAAATTCCTCTCGACTCAAACCGTGATGGTACTCTGATTGCACTCACCTAAAATCTTATTTAATAACCAAGAACAGAGCGCCCACTTGTCATGTATCATGACCCACATACTCCCCCACGCCCACCTGTTGTTTAATGTCCAACTACCAACATTCTCTCCCGAGGAGATCCTTCAAATCATCGTAAAGCTACCATATTTAATTCCCTGTTGTTCCTCGTTAAATCTTGTGCTCTGGTTGTTATCCAAAAGGATTATGATTGATTTTTTAATTAAGGGACATGACATATAAGACTGGATGGTCTATGAGTAAGGTTCCTTGCTCTAATTCCACTTCTTTGTTGGCTTAGACATCCGCCAACTAATTATTTGCTTTTTTAACATGAAAGAGTTTGAACTCTTCTAATTTTCTAAGGAGAAACATTATCCTTATGATTAATGGAGAGGTTTCCGAATCAATAAGGCCTTCTTTTCTAGAAAGACATATACAGTTTTGGATAACCATCATTGAATCACCTACTATGATCAGATTCATGATGCCTTTATAGATGCTGATCTTTAGGCCTTGCCAGACTGATAGCACTTTGACTTGATTATTCGTGGTTTTCCCAAGCCCCCAGGTGAACTTTATTTCAGATTTCTTCAAGGTTTATAAGCACCCCTCTCGCTCCAGCCTCCCCGACATTTGGAAAATGTTTTACCAAATATATGGAGCTGCCTTATTGTGTTCACATTACTCTGTTGGTGGTATCATTTATGTTACTATTCTCAAGTTTCATTGAACAAATTTTATGATATTTAAATTATTGTGTTATACTAACTTACCCATTTGCAAGGGTCTTTATTGTTAGCGTTTGGGGTTACTCCAAAAGTGTTTTCACCTTGCTAGGAGAGCATCAAGTCATCTAGCCTCTTTGGTTATGCTTCATGGAAATATGGATGGTTTTGTTTGGAAGAATGCTTGAACTTGGTAAGAGTGATGGTATTGGGCATGACACCCTTACCTAGGAGGTTGTTGCCTTGATCGACATGTACATTAACCCACTAGGTGCACACAATGGCGAAATTGGTTGCCTGATTAAGGGGGGCACCTCTCTAGGGGGAGTGTTGGGTATTTGGAAGAGGGAACTTAGCCCCTTGGAGCTTGAGATTGTGTGACATCTTGGAGTTTTGACACTTGACTCGAAGATGCTTAGGTTGAGAAGCATACTTCATGGAGGTTGGTGATGGACTTATACACATATGTTAAGGAGGAGCATTGAAGTTGTGTGACTATATTGTCATACACGAAAGTAGCAATGGGCACACGAGGGGGCCTGTGGCATATAGTTAGAGGAGTGTCTTGCATGAAGACACTTTGGAAAGTAAAATCGTAGAAGAGGGAGCATTAGACTAATTATTTGTTGAAGAGTGTGTTATGCCCCTATACCAATAGGTGTCATACATCATGATTGACTTGATGAGCTATGTAATATGTTCATACATTTACTTGTTGCAAAGGTTTTCCATATTTGTAAAAAATCAAAAACTTTTAAAAATGAAAAGAGGATATACCCTAAAAGAAAAATCAAAGAGTAAAAAGAATAAAAGGTGGACAAAAAATGAAAGAAAAAAAACCCCAACAAAAAGAAAGACCAGGAAAGTGTGCAAGTCTAAATGCCGCTACTTTTTACTTTTGTATAATAAACAATTGTGTGCAGTTTGTCACTTATGCCAAAATTCCTGAATAGCTATACAGTTTAAGCTTGGCTAGTTCATTTTTCAATTTCATGTTGTAGAAATAGAGAATAAATATCTGACTAAACAGTGTAATCTTGGCAAATAAGTAGATAGGTATAGTGAAAAAGGAGCTCAACAGTTTAATCTGAGCCCTTGGATGTAATAAGTGTAGACTTAGATAGGCATTGCCATGTAAAAGAAAAGAAAAGTTTGATAAGGATTTGCTAGTCTAAGTGCACCCTAATAAAGAAGAAAAAATGCTAGGATAAAGTAGGTAGGGTAGGTAGATGATGTTTTGCAGAATAACATGTGGTGAATGATGATATTCAAAATGTGCAAATCTTTTATTTTCATCATAAGGCAAAGGTATGTAGTACATGAAAGACATATCAAACAAGCAAAGTCAGAATAATTAACTCCCTTACTCATTTCCCCTAAATTTTCACTAATTTCCCCTAAGTGCCAAGGTATTTGCTAAATTACAGGGGCTCAGAGCATTTCTCTGACTTCTGGAGGGACCGGACCCTCGGCCCAATGATTTATAAATCTTAAGTACTTAAGATCATTCATTAAATCGTCATACCCATTCATAAATCATTTTTTCCTTTGATAAGTTTTTCCTAAGTAAAATTCTATTTTACTTAGGAAAATTACAATATTTTCCACAAAAACCCTTTTTCACTTTAAGCCTAAGTTTGAATACACACATCAAACGTTTTTGTACTTAGCGATTTTCCGTTCATTATGTCATATTGACTACTAACTTGTATTACTTTATAAATCCCTTATAAAATCAACCCTTTCCCGTATTATTGTAAATGTATAATAATCCCGAAATATTATATATCCCGCCCCGGTTAAATTATAACCATAATACGTTTTAAATGGGATTAATTAGTTAGTTAGTAACTAATTAACAGCCTCGACCCTCCGCTACATTAAACGGGATTAATTAACCCTCATGGTTAATTAATAACCTAACCAGTCAATCCCGACGCCCCCGATATGATTAAATAAACCTTAATTATATCGGGTCTGCCTTTGTTAAAACCCCATCACCTCGTATCTCCCGTCAACCATCAAATTATACCTCCCACTTCCGACGGCTATAATACATATCGCATGGCCCTTTGTGACCGCACGTTAGCGTGCAATCACAAAGCGGTTTTTTGTACAATGCCTCTACCACGCATCCGTCGCTCTATGGAATCGCTGGCCCCTAAATACCACCCTCTCCCCATAAGCGGTGCAATACAAACCACTTACTGCTTCCCCACTAAATGACAAAACATCATGTCGTTTGCCACTGACGTCACACATCTGAAATCTTAAAGCCCGCCAACCCTTGACTTTGTACATAAAACAAATAAGTCATTTTCAGTGCTTTATCCTGTAAACTTGTACGCCCATGAAAACGAACGTCGAGGTCAACTAGCTCAAGCTTGCAGTCGCCAACTTGCTCCAAAATTTGCAGCCGACGTCACCCAGTACCCTCTAGCCACACATAGTACCTGCATTTTGTTACCCGTCTCCCAAAGAGCAGGTATTTATCAAATTCCCGACAAAGAACCCTGCAAGTTCTTGTTTTCCACTAAAAATTGACTAAAAATGCCCAAATTCACCATAATTTTGTTGTTATTGTCACCATTCAAGTCTTCCAGACTCTCTATTTTGCCCATTTTTTGCAAACAAAACCTCAGTTCCCTTTTTGAATCCACAAAAACCAGAAATGGAAATCCCAGTAGCTTTGAATGTTGCACTCATTAATGCTCCTCATCGAGACTTAGACTATCTACCTCTCACGGATAAGGACTTCTAGATGAAATACTTAACCACTAATAAAAATCACTTCAAAGTCTTTTTCCAATGTAGAGATAACTACTTGAATGGTTATGATGTCATGTGACTATGGAAATCCAACCTCCCAATATATTTCCTCCCCTTTGTACATATTTTTCCAGATATAATCCATCAATTCCATGCAAACTATGACCCCATCCACAGACCAGTTGTGTCTCCTAGCCTCCAAATGTGATACTAGTGGTCTCCAATGTAGTCCCTTCAACACTAGCAACAGCTCTGGCACCCAATGTCCATTTGGCCACAGCTGAAGTAGTCACAGGTATAGTCACAGGAACAGCACCAGTAGGAACATCAAATTTAAGTACAGAGGAATTGATAAAATCAATGGGGAAGATGAAACTCCAAGTCTCTAAATTACAGAAGGTAAAAGAACAATATGTTACCTTAGAACAAAGATATGATCTTTCAAAGATAAATTTTGCAGAAAAAAAGTAAGGGAAAATAAAGGGTTATAACAAAAGGTGAAATCATTAGAGAAAGACCTCACCTTTGACAAGCCCTTAGCAGATATTAGGAAGATTCTTTGGACCAACATCACTCAATCAATAAATGATGTTTGGCCATCGATACAAATAATTTTTGAACATATTGATTTAGTAAAGGTAGCACTAGAAGAAATTCAGAGGACAAAGGAAGAATTAGGAAGGATGCCTAAGGAAGCCACCAAGCTTATAATTTTTTTGAATAGCAAGAATAAGTACCAACTTGAAGAACTGGGCATTGAAGACAGAACAAGGACTATTCTCGAAGTCAAGAAGGTATTGACTAAAAGGTCCCTAATGCAGAATTTGGAAAGAAGATGCCAAAACAAGCAGGAAGAAATTAATGTTTTTATGGAGAAATTTGATATTCTACAGAGCAAAGGAATCCCTAGTCCTTTAGTTATCAATGATAAATTAATGAGGCATATAGATTATGTTGAAAAATTGGCTCAATAGACAGATGACCAGGCAAGTTCATCAACCAGCACATCAGCACCAAAGGCACTGCCTACAGGCAGAGTTCTCTATGACATTCTAGAGAACCTTTTCTATGTTGAACATGAGTTAAAGCATTTGTTTCCATTTCAGCCTACTTTTTTCAAATACACCGAGACTGATGAAATCCTCAGGAAAAATGGTGGACAAAAATGCTAGACATTTTGTAATTTACCCTTGGTAAAAAAGTAAATGTTCATTATTTACTACAGTAAATGATGGTAAAAGAGGATGAACAAGGATCAAACAGGTAAAGAGTATCATAACAGGTCAAAGTGTATAAGTAAGAAAGTGAAAAGCAGAACAGTCAGCACTAAGTTACAAGGAAGACAACAAGATGCCTCATCATAGGGCCTGCCTCCAACTCATTCACAAAACGGGGACAACAAGCCATCAATTTATTTTATCTTCTATCTACGAGACCATCTGTCTCTATTTTCATGTAACTTATAATTAGTCACCCTAGAATATATCTCTCTTTGTTATGATATATTTTATTGTAAAACTTTTGTACAAATACTCCCTCATTCAGAGTATTGAGGGTGGATACTTAGGCATTTCTGTAAAACTGATTACTTTGGAATAAAGTGTTGTTGGAAAAAATTTTGTATGGTTGGCTAGATGAAGAATTAATACAAAGGACTTTTCACAGGATTCATGTGTCATGTTATCACTCAGGTTGTCCCTAGGCTCCTAATAGGGATACGGCCAAGGTAACCACAAACCAATCTTCTGATTGCAGGTTCTAGCCCACCTGCAATCGGAGAGGGATCTCTCCTTCTGATTCAACCTTAGTTGATGATTTTAGGCTAGCTTTCTGACTTCAAGGGAGTGTTGATTGTGATCAGAAAGAAGGTAGGATTCTCGAAGAAAGAGGCACGATAAGGTGTGATAAGTTTCGAACCATTGGGCATGGAGTCACAGATTGAGGCGTGCGAGCGTTTTCTTGGTCACAAGGGGATACAGAGTGGGATAGCCACACAGGATACAATTCTCTGTCTGCTGAAAGTACGG
>APFE030950067.1:49964-95969 GCA_000404065.3 Pinus taeda | reverse complement strand
GTTTGAGAAAATATGGAGCATTGCAGCAAGCAAAGTACGACATATTTGGCCTGTGAAATGCCAATCATGAAAAATGAATAACCTGCTGCAGCAGGAAGCTAACATGTCAAACACCAGACAAATAAGTATCTTATATCTCATGTGTTATTGTATTCTTGTTCAATATTTCAATTATATTTCATATCTAAATATTAAAACGAAAAAGAATAATTCAAAAAGTGCTTAAGTGCAATCTGTCATCAATCGTTTTTATTCTAAATGTTTTTCTTCTAAACTATCATAGGCAAGGAATTCTTAATTGCTCTGCTTTTTAGTTTATCATCTGATCATTTAGTAAAAAAATCTTAATTTATTTTTATTGGTGATCATCCAAGTTCCCTCCTCTTAAAACATGTTGAAGGATTCTTAATTGCCCTTCATCCCTTTTAAGTCCATTCATTCTTTTCAAGTCTCCATTTTCTCCCTCTTTAGCTATCTTGCCCTGTGAAGCCATCCTTTGTTGAAAAACCAAATCCAGTTGAGCCATCCTTTTTTGACTCCATTAGCCCAATGACCTGAAATGTTCAGTTCTACCAACCTACTATTGAATTTCACCACCAAACACAATCAAAACCTCCAAGCTTTCATAACTAGCCTAATATCTTCCAAAACAAAGCTAAATCTCAAAGAGAGAGCCCTCTCTAAGTACAGATTGGCTAGATTTTGTACTTAAAAGTTAATTTGTGGTTACCTCGGACCCCTTTCCCTCTTCTTACAACTTCAAGGAAAATCTAATTGATAACAGAGTGCACCATCTTGGAGGAGGGGTGGTGAGTCCAAGATCATGATTTGGAGGGCATATCACTTTGGGGGTTGGATAAACCCTAGTTTGACACATGTACATCTTTGTTAACACCTATTAGAAAACACAGAGAGTGGAATTAACACCTTGCATGATTTTGGAGCCTTGGTCTTTTGGGATGTAAGGGTAGAGCAAGATCATGTAGTTCTTGTATTCTTAATGAACTTTGGTGGTCTTGGTGTGTGTGATGATGCAAGAGTGGAAGACCTAGGGTTTGAGGATTCAAACCCTAGGATGGACATGTAGATTTGGATGCTAGCACTATAGTTGTCTTGTCATGTTCTTGTGTGTTGCAACATGGCTAGGGTTTGCAAACCTTAAGGAAGACAATCGTGCTAGCGTGGAAAGCTTGTGTGATACAAGCTTCTTGTTGAAGCTTATATAATGATTTGCTAGTAGAATATTTGGTGGTTGTTTGGGTTTTCATGGTATCCCTAGCTAGTGTTTTGGAGAGCTTGAAAGATTGCACAAATTTTGTGAGAAATCCATGGTATGTACATGTATTTCATCCTTATAAATACATATGAAATTTCCTATGGTCCAATACCTTTGTTATTGTAGATTTAATTTTAATTTTTCATTTTGTTCTTAATTGGGTAAATTTCTAACACATATATTCATGTTGATTTTACATATTTAAGGGATGAAATTGTTAAGTGATTTAGCATATGATTGGAAGTGAGAGCACATATTTTCTGTTGTAAAATTTGTTGCTATAAAGTGATTTTCATATCTGGCATATGCCTCGGAAAGTGTGCCCTAAGTGTTGAAACTTGTTGGCATATGTTTAGTATCTTTTCTCTTGGGTTGCCTATTGTGTTGGGTGGAAGTGTGATGATATATTATCCATTTTTCACTATTGTAAACTAATATTAATATCAACCCTAAGGCTGACGTCGCTAGGGGCTAAATTAAGGAAATCTTTGGTGTGAGGGAGCATTGGATTAACACCTAGTTGGAGAATGTGCCATTTACCCCAAGGTCGTGAATTGGAGGGAGTTTTGCTTTGGAGGTTGGATAAACCTTAGTTTGAAAAGTGCATCCTCGTAATATAGAGCATTTTATGTGGTGTTGCCCTATTGGTTACTTGCATGGACACATGTCCTTACTTTATGTTCACTCCCTCACCTACTTTTATATATATAAGAGAGAAGAGAGTTTTGTATTCATTCATTGTTATGGTACTCTTCATTGTACTTGTATTGGAGACGTTAGGGTTCATAAGGAAATATTAGGAGCTAAGCACTAGGGATTAGTACGAAACTTTAGGGGAGAGATAGATTTGTGTGTTGCTAGAGTTTGTTCTTGTGATGACTAGGGTTTGTGCTATATATGTGACCACTAGAACAAAACATGATGTTAGATGTTCTTGGAGAGATCGATTTGTGTGTTGCTAGAGTTTGTTCTTTGTGATGACTAGGATTTGTGCTATACATGTGAACACCATGACAAAACATAATGTTAAAGTTCATGATGGTTTTGATGTTTCTTATTGTAGCACTAGTGTTTTTGGAGAGCAGAGTTAATTCCTTGCAGGATTTTATAGCCTTGTTCTTTTGGGATTTAAGGCTAAGGCAAGATTTAAGGGAGAGGGAATTGATCTCAAATAGCTAGTTTCTAGTTTTGTTTGTTTTGCTACATGTAACTCACGATGATGAGATACATTTATATATGTGATGTTATTTTGTATGGGTTCTCCACATTTGAGTCCTTGATTGGACAATTATCAGGAATCAACAAGATTTTGTGTAACGTCTGTGATGTATCATTTTTATTTGACATCCACTACATCATATATATCAGTGCTTTTTTCATATTTATGTGCCAATGTGTTTATTTCATGTTTTTGTTGCTTTATATGTTTAAAAATATGAAAAATTGAATATATTTTGCATTTCTAAATGTTTGTTGTGGTTTCTCCATTTTTGTCATTTTTTTTGTTGACATTGCCAAAAAAATGTTTTCAGGACTCTTGCCATTTTTTTGCCGATGTCGACAGAGCGAATGTCTCACCTATGTTGACTTACAAATGCTCATTATAGGTTGCTTATAAGGGCTAATGCCCAAATTATATTGTTGACCTACCTTGCCTCATATAAATAAAGGAAGAGAGAGTCATTTCTTTATCATCATCATTGTTGTACTCTTTTCTTTGTACTTAGTTTCTTGCGGGATATTATTAGGGTTTCTATATGAACCCTAGGTGGAGTTATAATGTTTAAAGGAGACGTCTTTTTTGGAGCTTGATTCTTGTGACCAATGTTTTCTCTTGTGAAGAAGATGTTGGAGATGATATATTTTTATTCACTCATATTCACTCTTGTGATGAGATTTGACCTAGAGAAGAGTGTGAACTATGCGCTCTCTCTCTATCTAGAGTCTTCACATGTGCTTGATCTCAGTCTCTCTTGAGTTATTAGGATCTCTTGGACTTCTTGGAGTATCTTGGAGCATCTTGGAGGTGTAGGGTTAGGATTTATCCCTTGGATATGGATATTAGGGTTTTATGATAAAACCTTTGGGTGGAATTGTGAAGAAGAAGAGGAGGAGATGATGTCTAGCCTTAGAGGATGTGTTCTAGTGATTCTTGCATATTGGATCTTCTTGGTTGATAGGGCTTGTCAATTTTCCCTAGCTAGGGTTTGGAGCACTGGGAGGATTTGTAGTAGCCTTGAGAGAAGGCTATGATATGTAAATGTACTTCATTTGGAGAATATTAATGAATTTTCCAGTTGTCTGAAACTCGTGCAATATCTATATTTTATTTTTAGTTATATATGTTCTTTATGCATTTTTATTTATAACCATACATGTCTTGTTGATTTTAAATAAGTAAAACAACAATTGTTAAGTTATTTGACATATAAGGGTTGATTTTATTACAGACATACAATTGTTGTACTGTTTAACTTATAAAAGAGTATTTTTATTCAATGATAAATTATCCCCTTGTTATGGTATCTTTTCTCCTTGAAATGCCAAGGAGTTTGGGTTGTTTGGAAGTGAAACATTGTACTCTTTCTAGTGTTGTTTTGTACCTTGTTTTTCAACATCCCTAAGGCTGAAAATTTACAAGGCTAAGATTCAAGAAACCTTATAGGTTGAAGGTGAAATTTATGTTTTTTTATTGAAATTTGTTTCGAGAAATTTCCACATGGTTTTAGTGTTATGGTTGAGATCATTGTTTAGTAAGGTGGAGTTTGAAATTTAGTTAGAGTTTACTTAGGATAGGTACTTGACCAATTTGAGGTCATTCGGTGAGAAACCTTGGGTTGGTTCGGAGAAGCATTTTTCACCCTTGAAAGTGTTTTTATCTACTTCTTATAGTACCGATTTTGTGCACTTGAGACTTGTTCAAGATGTCTAGGGTTACTTTCATTCTTAGAGAGTGTGATAGGTTGGATGGAGCGTCTAACTTTATTCCATGGAAGCTCAAACTTGATATTCTAATGGAGGAGGTCAACTTTGGGAGCATGTTGAGAAGGAAATTCTAGAATCTTTCTATCTAGAACCCTTCATTCCTCCTTCAAAGATGGAAACTAAAATGAAGTGAATCAAATTTGATTATCTGAAGGATTATTTCATCTCACACAATTTTGATAAGGCAATAGGTAAGAAGATGTTTCATTCATTGCTTAAGTTGTTTGGAACTCTTGTGCTTTTTGACAAATGCTATTGCGAAACTGGCTCTCAATTGTTCATGAGCAAGTTAGGTACTATGGGAGTTGCCTGTCTAGGAATAGTGAACTGAAGGATTAGTGGGTAGCCGTTGGAATTAAGTTAGAGGATTAGGAGACAATTTTCGTTGCCCTAAAGGGGCTTGCTTCTTCGATGCCTTTTATTTAGTGTGTTTGTACTTGAGAAAGTATAACAAAGATTCCTAAGCTTTGGGTTGATCTTGTGAAGGAAGAAAACAAATTGTAGTCTTGCTTAAAGCAACAAATAGAAGTAGATGTGATTGGTCTCATTGAGAACAAAAAGAAGAATAACAAGAAGGGATTAAAGGAGGATGGGACAAGTATGGGAAAGAGACTTGAGCAAGGTGATGTACTTTCAAAATCTCAAGATGGGACATGATGCAAGCTAGTGGAGCTTCAAGGCACATGACATGCGACAAGTCTCTAATCAACAAGATTTAAGAGCGAGAGTGATGCATGACTATGGAACTTGGTGATGATGCCACATACCTTGTGAGAAGAGTTGGTTCCATTTCATTTCAAAACCCTTCAAGTGATGTTCTTGGGTTGGATCACATTTCATTAGTTCTTGGTTTGAGGAAGAACCTCCTTTTAATTTTTTGTATGACGAATATACATTGGAGAGTGTGAAAATTTGGAGACCTAAATCCCTACTGCAGCAAACTGATATTACTTCTACTTGTTAATTCATGCAAGTTATTTTCTGTGTTACACTGTAAATATCAAAGTAAATACAACTGCAACCTTCACTAAATAAATTATATGTGGAAACAAGAACCCAGCAAGAAGAAATAACCACACACAATTGACATCGTTGTTTTTGGACAAATGTCCCCGGAAAAACCAATGCAGGAAAATCGGTGCAACAGTTGAGGGTTTATGTTATTATGCAGTTTTTTCTGAATACAATCTTTGGATGCCTTATTGGCTATCTGATACAGAGAATCTGACTGGTAAAGAAATTAGTGAGAAACACCTCACACTATCAATAGCAAACCAACACTGATCTAGGCCCTAGATGGATGGGCCCATGTTGGCTTTGCGCAACCTCTGCATCAACCTCTCTAGTGTCTTCATCACCTCTTCCACGTACCTTCTATTGTTTGGAACTTTGTTCCTCTGGCTCTTCGGTCTCACACCCCAGCTTCTGGCTTTGGAACTCGACTTCCCAGCTAAATCTCAAACTCCTTCTGAAGCACTGCGCTGCCTCTCTGTGGCATTGCGCTGCTTTTGGATCTCTCTCTGCCTTCTCTACAATGTATCCTCGGACCAGGAAACTCTCCAACTGGAAAACTATCCCTACCCCTCACTGTAAGAAATCTCCTCGATGACTTCTCCGGCAACTGTTGCATTTCTCTCTTGAAAAATTGATCTCTTGATCTCATTCAATGTGTCTTCCAAATGCCCTTCGATCAACGACCCAGATTAGATTCTAAGCAATAACTCAGAGAATATTGATTCGATCTCCATTTTTTTCTAGAAGATTCACACCCAGTTTTATAAATACCCTTTAATTATTTTAATTTCCTAAGTTTAGACTTAGGCATCCATTAAAATAATTAATTATTTTAATAAAATTGTCTCTGGATGGAATTTCCCAAAACAATTTCTGGGTATTCTAGAATACATGTGTCCTAGCCTCCCTACAAATTTTGAGGCTTAGAGCACATCTGATGCTACTCGAAATCAACACTCCCTCTTAGCAAGGAATGTGTTGTAGTAATGCAACCTACTGAAGCATCACCCTGACTCTGTAACATCTCCCTCTACGTTGTTGATGTCTGACATCTCTGCTCACCAACTATTGTGAAAATGTTGCATCTATGTTGTTTCTAACTTTGCATGTTGCTACCAACTGCATCTGTACTGCAACTCTACTGTTGTTGCAACAGAAAAACATACAAAACATTGAACCAAAGGTGTTCAATGTGATGCATTTGTTGCTGGAGTTCTGATTATTGCTAGTCACTGCACTAACCCTCTGAAGTCTCTGCATTGTTGTTGACTCTACACTGTGCTAGCTGCACTGCTGCCAACTCTGCTCTGCCTTGGTCAGTCTCTAGCACTCCTAACCACTACAACTATCACTCCGACATTCCTCTTCACCAATTGACACTGGTCCATCTTGCTACTTCTGATATGGGCTCTCGTAGCAAGGTATGGATCCAATAGGTGGATTCCTCAAGGATCTTGTCCATCTGTAGTTCTTTCAAACTATAGTACTAGATCACCCCACCTCTCCCTTGAAGGTATTTGGGCAATCATGGCGAACTCCTCCTCCTCGATCCTTATGGTTGCAGCCTACGGATCATGTTTCTCGTCTTTGTCCTTCTTCTTGAGAGGACACTGCGTAGCGTAGTGACCAAATTCACCACACCTGAAACATTTGATGATTTGATCTTAGAGACATCCTTCTTTTGCCTCTGCTACTCCTTCTGCCCCTGTGTTGCAAGGGTTGCATTCTACTCCTCCTCTTTGGGCTTCGTCCCACTGCTGCTACTGCCATCAAGTTTGCACTTGACAAAGTCTCACCTCATCTCTTCCTGTTGAAGAGCGGCCCACATCCCTTCCCAATATGGAAATTTTTCTCTGACCAGGATACTCTGGACAAATACTTTCCATTCTTCTGAGACTAAAGTCAGGGCCAACCTCACCATCTCTGAAGGTTGAGGCGTTGATGCTACAACTGCCAATTGATCTAGGACTTCCAAAAGATTCGATAGGAACATATCAATGCATTCCCCCTTCTCCATCCTTGTCGATCTCATTTTCTCCTCCAAGTACATCTTTTGTTGCTCGAAAGATCCTTGATACAACAAAGCCAAGGCATCCCACATCTCTTTGGTCGTCCCTTTTCCAACAATGTGACATACAACATGATCCTTCACTCCATCGAGGATCAACCACTTGGCCTTCGTCATCTCAGCCTTCTACTTCGTGAGCGGATCTGCATCGGCGGGTAAAACTACCACACTATCGACACAGGTTTCGAGATCATGCTCATCTAGAAGGCATGAGATCCTATCCTTCCAGATCACATAGTTGGATACTTTGTCCAATCGATCTTGATCTCTCAGCCCATTAGCTGCCATTTATACCAACAAAATTCAAATTACTCCCTTTCTCCTCTGAGCAGCTGCTAGGCTGGCATATGCACTCCTGGCTGGAATTAGTAGATCTACTACTCGCTACTGTTGCTCAACAACTAAGAAATAGAATTCCTTGGCTCGAAATTCACCGAGGAAGAAATCCCCTCCAAAAGTGTCTTCTTCCTTCTTCTAACGCTTTTTTGACCCAGCAAACGCCGTAGAAAACTGTGTCCCACCTGAAGACTTCTCTGCACTGAATTTTTTGCTACGTTTCTCCCTTTGCCACTAAAAAATCACGAACTAGAAATCTTACCTCTTTGTCAACTCACTTAGAGAGAGATTTTCCTTGAGAATCTTGCCCTCCAGGCCTGAACTGCCCAATCCCTTTGGGGATTCGATCTGTTGCTCATGCAACACTTCGATCTCCCTCCTCCTCTTCAATGTTGGGCTCTTCTGGTCTGCTCTCTTTCTTCACGTGCACTCTGATACCATGTGAAAATTTGGAGGCCCAAATCCCTACTACAACAAACTAATGTTACTTCTCCTACTTGTTAATTCATGCAAGTTATTTATTGTGTTACACTGTAAATATCGAAGTAAATACGACTGTAACCTTCACTAATTAAATTATATTTGGAAACAAGAACTGAGCAAGAAGAAATAACCACACACACAATTGACACTATTGGTTTTTGACAAATGTCCCCGGAAAAACCTAATGCAGGAAAATCGATGCAGTAGCTGAGGGTTTGTATTATTATGCAATAGTTTCTGAATACAATATTTGGATGCCTTAATGGTTACCTAATATAGAGAATCTGACTGGCAGAGAAATTAGTGAGAAATACCTCACACTATCACTAGCGAACTGACACTGATCCAAGCCCTGGATGGCTTGCCCCACGCTGGCTCTGCACAACCTCTGTAGATCTGCGTCAGCCTCTCTGGGGTTTGTGTCACCTCTTCCACAGATCTTTTGTTGTCTGAAACTTTGTTCCCTTGGCCCTTTGGTCTCACACCCTGACTTCTAGCTCTGGAACTTGACTTCCCATCTGAATCTCAGACTCCTTCTAAAGCTCTCTGTTGCCTCTTCTGGATCTCTCTCTACTTTCTCTGCAATGTATCCTCGGATCAGGAAACTCTCCAACCAGAAAACTATCCCTACCATCACTGCAAGAAATCTCCTCGATGACTTATCCAGCAACTGTTGTGCTTCTCTCTTGATCTCACTCGATGTGTCTTCCAAATGACCATCGAAGTCCTTATAATCTTCTCGTTGAGTAATCAACGACCCAAATTAAATTCTAATCAATGGCTCATATCATATTGACTTTATCTCCGTCTTTTTCTAGAAGATTCACACCCAGTTTTATTAATATCCTTTAACTATTTTAATTTCCTAAATTTAGACTTAGGCATCCATTAAAAATGATTAATTATTTTAATAAAATTGTCTCTGGGTGGAATTTCCCAAAATGATTTTTGGCTATTCTGGAATACATGTGTCCTAGCCTCCCTGCAAATTTTGAGGCTTATAGCACATCTGATGCTACCAAAAATCAATCAGAGAGTTGCTTTTAAGGGACAATCATGCACCATCATTGATTGTAGTCTAGCTATTTTGAGGATTTTGGCTAAAATGGTGAGAGAGGTTGGCCTTCATAGTTTGCTAATCCAATGGCATGTGTACATCTTGTGGGAGGCTAGAAGAGACTTCTATCTTTCAGGATGTATATGCATGGTGGGAGGTCATAGAGCCAGATTCAACATTAATTGTAGATGGTGTGATTGCTAATGTCTAAATACCATATCTAATCTATTTCATCCCACAATTATGTTATACCCAATGGCATGTGTACATTCTTGTGGGAGGCTAGAAGAGCCTTCTAGCTTTGAGGATGTATATGCATGGCGAGAGGTCATAGAGATAGGTTCAACATTAATTGTAGATGTTGTGATTGCTAATGTCTAAATACCAGATCTAATCTATTTCACCCAACAATTATTTTATACCCAAAAAATTATTTAACTAGTAAATTGATTTTTTGAATTGTTGAAAATAAACACATTGGCATTTTTAACTTCACAATGAAAAATTTGCAGTGAAAAATAAATAGGAAGTCACCATAGTAATGACAACGTTTTTGCCCAATAAATCTCCCTTCACTTTTATTAATTTAAAAATTTTAGTGCCTTGACCCACAGAGAAATACATAGAAACTACAACAATAATTGAACTTGGAAATAACCCATAGGATTCTTAGCCTAAGAGAAATTTTGGCCTTGGAAATTTAGCCTCCTTGAATAATTTTGGCTCTGGAAAATCTTTACCTTGGCTTGTGAATTTCAACCTCTTGACTCTATGGCTTGTGCACTAAATGACTCACCTCCCCCAAGTTGGAAACTTGGCCTCCTTCCTTGCTCAACACGGCCCTTGGCTGAAACTCGATCTTACTCCACAAACACAACTTACACAGGATACTCGGCCTCCTCCTTCAAGATCTTTGTCTTTCTCTCCATATTTTTAGCCTCCTCTAATTTCCCTTCCCAATAACCCTTGTTGCATACTTTCTCTTTCTCATCAGTCACTGGAGCCTCTCACTGCTTGAGAAAATCACTATTCCAATCACTATGTTGTGTCTTCATCCTCTCCCTTAGGTTCCCTTTATAATATCTCATTGAGCCAAATCCCTAATCTCCAAAGTGATATGTAGATCAACTATTGTTAAAATTGGCAACTAGGGCCAAACTCCTTGTGGGTCATCTTATTTATGGCAGCTGATATTTTTCTTGGATCCATCTCATCAAGAGGTGTAGGATTGATCTAAAGATCATCCGATTCCAATACGTATTCATGGAGTTATGAATTTATTTATGATATAAGACAATTCGTCAAGGTCGGCTAGAAACTAAAAAACACCCACATGTGCTCAACGTTTTAGTATAATAAGAGATGACTTGAGAGTCATTTCACACACACTTCTCTCTTGATTTCTCTCCACTTAGCTTGGGTTTTAGTGGGAAAGAAATCTAGGAGGAAGAAACCCTAGACGTTGGAGGAAAGGAGGTAGCCCTAGTCGCAGTAAAGAAGACAGGCCGGCGAAGCTATGGAAGGGATCTACACTGACCTAAAGGAGCTCATGGAAGAAGTTTAACACCACTATGGAGGAGGCCTTAAGAAGCCCTAGCCGCAGTCCTTAAGAAGCCCTAACGTCATCCTAAATATTCCCTAACCGCAGGGTTGTTCAAGCCCTAAACGCAGGTCTATTGAGGTGTCATGCGTGCAAGAAAGGGTAGTGTATGATACTACAAGAAGAGGCCGAGGCAGCGAGGGAGTTAGGTCTGGTTCAAGGCAAGCAACTAGGCTGAGGAGAATGGGAACCATATGCTGCTATTTTGGGCATCATTCCATGGAGGCAGTAGCTACAAGGGAAGAAGCTTGCCAAGGTGGGCCGTAGTCCTTAAGGGGTTGTTTTGTTGGGTGTGTAAGGTTGCCAAATACCCTGACCAATCAACACATAAGTAGCAATGAAGGTAGCATTGGAACAGTAGTGTTGTGGACAGCTAGGCATAATGTTTAATGGGACTGCTGTAAATATGCATGGAAAACAAGGCTAAACAGTGCTATAAAGATGCATGGACAGCAAGACTAAATAGTGTTGCAAAGATGCATGGGAAACAAGGCTAAATAGTTCTGTAAAGATGCATGGATAGCAAAGCTAAATAGTGTTGCAAAGATGCATGGACAGCAAGGCTAAATAGTGTTGCAAGGATGCATGGACAACAAGGCTAAATAGTGTTGCAAAGATGCATGGACAAGAAGACTACATAGTGTTGCAGAGTCACATCGGATAGCAGCAAAGGTATAGCAAGTTGTAAGGGGACAACATCAAGGTATACCATGACTAGTAGAGCCAGTAGCAAGCATGGACAACACAATGATGGGACAACAATGATATAGTGCAACAATGTTTAATGGGGCAGCAGTATGATGAGACAAAACAATATCGAGACAACAAGCATGGACAACAACAAGCACAAACAACAATGGTAAGTATGGTGTTGCAAAGCACATGAGACATGTTGTATGGCACATGGAACAACAGTGCAGCACAAGGTGCAACAGTCATGAGGTCCAACATTGTAGCATGATGATGAGATGCAGCATGATGATAGGTGAAGGTGTCACCTTGGAGAATCAATTGAAGTAGCATGTCTTCAACTGATCTCATGTATCATCTTCTTAGAGATGATCTATTCTCTTATCTAGATAAGTCAAGTGTTGACTTTTGTTGTAAATGTACTCTCTCTCTCTCTCTGTTGAACTATTGAAGAACATAAAAGAAGACTTGATCAAAGGTTTCCCCACATTGGGGTTTGTCCCTGGCTAATGCCACATCTTATGTCCTCTTGTCTTGGCTTGTCTTCTGTGATTTATGTTTATGTTCTATCTGCAGTTTACCTTAATGCTGATGTGTTTGCTAATCTGGAAAAGATATTGAGCTAACTGTGAAAATTGAAATAAATTGCTTTAAGCATAGAACATACCTAAAATTAACATGGTATCAGAGTTGAGGTGAATAAAAAGCCCAAGCAAGAGTGAAAGAGAAATCACCGAAGCTAGTTGGGAAAGATAAAAGGCTCAATGGATTCCTCATCCCTCTCCAAATTTACCAAGGGTGAAGTCGAAGCAGAGAATATTATCAGAATGGCACGTGGAAGCTTCTGATGGCCTACCTAAAGATCACTTCAGTGGGAAGTTCGGAACTAAGGGTGGAAGGAAAGACAAATGCCTTGTTTATAATAAGTTTGACCATTATGCGAAGGAGTGTCCGAGGTAGGGACACATCACTTGATGATGATAACAATCATTCCAGGGACATCTTCAATGATCAGAGGAATTACAGGTAATGCAGGTCATCAAGGAAACAACTAACTCTATAAGAAAGCAAGGAACCCTAGGTATGAAGAATCAAATATTGTTTCTGATAAGATAAAGAAGCGTTATCTTGTATGAGCCCTCTCCTTCAGACTCTTTGGGAATTTGGCTTACTGATTGTAGTGCTTCAAGGCACTTCATCAGATAGAAGGGTGCTCTCTCTAATTTGGTACAGATGGAAACAATCGTGGGATTATACTTGGAGTCAATGCCACATATCCCAAAAAGGGTGTAGGGAATGTTATCCCTCAATTGAATGAGGGTAACTCAATTCATTTATGAGAATCTCTTTATGTACATGATCGCAAGAAGAACCTGGTGTCCATTTCGGCAATGGAAGTCAAAGGTTTCAGGGTGGCATTCATCGATGGAAAGGTACGTGTTTGAAAGTAGAATTTTCAAAGATGCTTTTACTCATGGGTCCAGGGTTGGAAATTTGTATCATGTCGCAGGAATTCCATTGGGGACCATGTCAATTGACATATCTCATCTATAACACCGGAGGTCTACTTATGGCGCCCTACCCAATGTGAGTCATATGGTGACAGGGATACCTGATTTCAAGAAGAGCATGAAGGTACATGTCTGAGATTTTCCAAAGGAAAATACTACAAGGGGACCATTCCCCTCATGTAGCAGGTCCACTGATTTGGAACAACCCGAGGGGTTTGAGATTCATGATCAGGAATCTCACATATGAAGGTGGAAGAAAGCCCTTTATGGCTTGAAGAAAAACACCCCAGGCGTAGTATGAGAGGATTGATAGCTGTCTAATGAAGATAAGATTCACTAAGAGTGAAGCCGATCCAAATCATTGCTTGAAGGTTGTGGATGATAGACCTCTCATACCGACACCTTCTGAGGACAACCTATTTCTGAAAGGTGCACACCCTCTCATTTTCAAAAGTAAGAGGGAATTGGATTCTAGATGTGGAATGGTAGACTGCAAGCCCATGACTACCTCGAACTTTCAGAAATTATATGGTAGTGATGCCTGACCAGATTTGGGAAATGCCTCTGAATTTCATAAACTCATTCACATTGATGTTCTTGGTGAACTTCCGTCTGAACATATGATTTGCAGTTAGTATGATGAGCTCATATATGACTGAGCTACATTGGATTGGTGCCAAGAATCTTTTGAGATATCTTCAGGGCACAATCTCTCATGGATTTAGATACACTGTCAGAAATATGAAGCTGCATGATTAGTCAAATGCTGACTAGGAAAGCAGCGTTGTTAAAGGATAAATTCCCCGAGGGTCTTGGGTTGATATCCTAGCAGATCGGAGGTTATCTATACAGAGAAACACACATTCCATACAACCATAATGCTAATATAAGCAAATTCTATGATAAGGGGTGTACCTGGGGTCCTTCGTTTGAGAAGATCCTACCAGGGTCCAAACCCTCTTAGAGTTCCTTTTGCTCCTTCAACCTGCAAAACAATCAATTCAAGAAAGTACAACAGTATATGGACTGAACATCATAAAGAAATCATCTTCATAGTATATTGAAAGGTAGTTAGTTATGCAATTAAACAACCATTCATATATGAATCATAACATTGATATCATAAACATGAAGAAGATTTATATCAGGAACAAAAACAGGTGTTTCTTTTATTATAAACAAATAAAGTACAGAAACGAATAATTTCACCTGATTCGTCCTTTCGCAGGCTCCAAGCGAAACCATCCTCCGGATTCATCCAGTCTCAAGCCTTTAACAAAATCCTTCCATGACTTATTCCATGATATCTCAAATAGTAGATAGAGATCATCACACAAGGAAACAAGGGTTTCATGTAAATGGGGGAAGTGCAGGAGGCACTAGGATCTTCAGACATGGTCATGGAAATCTTAGCATAGTAATCTTTCTCTCTCTTCTCTCCTCCCGTAGGCCTTCCCATTAAAGCCTTGGGAATTCGTTGGGAACAGTTGGGCCACGGGCACTAATAGGTAATCAACAGGTGAAACCCGTGATCTCCGCCCAAAATTAAGGAGATTTATTTTTTTTTAAGTGTTTTAAGTCATATACGCGGATTGGGTATACACAGACCTGCGTACACACATGTTTATCTCAAGGCAATGTCGCATATAGGGAGTAAAACACTGTTTTTTTAATTTCTGGACTAGGTCTGGAAGGAGGGGTTGCCCTAGGCCATAAGTGCAGCATCACAAACCTCAAGAGTGAGATTTGGAGCTATAACAGATGCCCCCTAATATATGAGGTTAGAAGGGGTACATGATGGCCAAAATGTATTAAGCAAGTACATGGAAAGGAAATCTATCAAAAACCGAGAGGGACTTCACCAGAGTTCAGCCTGCTAAGCCACAAAAGGAGATCAGAAAGAAACATCGTCTGAGGTGGGCATACCCATGCTTAGAGAAAGTACAGCATGTCTGCATATCAAGTAAAAGCGAATCCACTAAGTATACAAGTATAAAAGACTGGAAAATACATAATGGATCATCTGATCACGATCGAACAAGTACATGTCTGAATGTCACATATAAGAATGTCAATGATGCTGGAGGATGAAGCGGATCACTAATATCAAAGACTAATCCCAAAAAGTATCGAATGAACATGATGGAGTATGATGGAACTATACTGCAAACTCAGGTGCCAGCACATAAAATGCCGCCATGAATAACTGCAACATATAAGGTGGAGTGGTATCAACTAGCAGCAACAGGAGCAACTGTCAAGTGAACCAATGAATGCTGACACAACTTGAGGTCTTCACCGACCACCGTGGTACATTTCTATAGCATGGGAATAAATGATCTGAAGTCGACCATGTGAGAAATCGTTTGATTACTGGTCATTAATGTATATCGTTAACAAACGCGAGACTACTCACCAATAATGATAATGAATGTCAAGGTACCCAGTACAATCTAACAAGTGTGAATAGATGATCTAAAATCGAACACCTGTAAGAATATATTGATCAGGAGACAATGATGGTTTCCCACTGTTGATAGTGAAGGATCTACCACTAATGACTACAAACCCCAAGGTACTGCCAAATGGACTCTAGATCTTTGCCCCAGAGCAATGAGTCGAAGTCGATAGGGAAAGATCCACTAGAAGGAAGGAATTAAGGCATCCTTCATCAATCTAGCACGAGTGTAACCCATAGGCCAATAATGTGGAAGGAATCAGATGAAAAAGATGTAGTAACCCGACCGAAGTACGTTTCCGGCGTACACAAGATGTGGCTAGCGCACGACAGAAACCCTTTGAACCAATCAATAATAAAAGTTGACACAGAGGCGAGGTATCCACCAATAGGGTCAAATGGAAACCAAGGTACTGCATGAATCCCAATGTGTGATAATGTAAGCTGATGTCAAACACAAGGGAAACCACTCAGTCAAAGACCCATGATACTGATCGACGTTGAGCACAAGGTGACCTATCATTAATGAAAATAGGGCCAGGGTGCAGCTCTAGGCCTGTCCTCAGAGCAAGATGTCGTCGTCGATAAGGACAAGACCCACCAGCAAGAAGTCAATGGAGACCTTCTCAAACCGGCACGAGTAAAGGACCAATATAGCTGATGTGACGATAAACATAATACTGACAACCAGGGATGGTCGACTAAAAAATGAGTCAAGAGACACCGCAAATAGGCCGACTCAGGCTAACTTCCCTTGAACAAAAGCACGACTCAATGTGACTATGTGGCAACATATGATGACTCTATAAAAGTTCGTCATGCAGGAGGCACAAACGAACCCTCCATATGATTGGAATAGATAACCAATTGGGGGAGAACTGACTCAATAACAAGGCTAAGGCATACCTAAGTCAAACTAAAACCCGCCCAAATGGAGGAGACTTTGTTCTGAGTGCTTTGCTCAAGGGTGACATGACTGACTCTAGCTGCCAACAATAAGTGGAAATATTGTCCCGTTCCCGCTCTTTTTTTGAATATATAATTTTTTTGTCTTTTTATTTTAAGCTAGAAAAAAAATAAAAGAATGCTATAGTACAGTGGAAAGAACGAGTGTCGGTGAAGCAGATGATCTAGTTCCTGGGATTGGAACATTCCTATGCTCAATGCAGGGAGGCAAAAACTGGTCAAAGACACTCAAAGGTGTGTTCCTTCCACGGCTCAGTGTGTGTCAAGTTGCAGAAGTTAAAGGTATGCAAGTTTGATTTTGCAGTCATCATGGTCAAAATTTGGCTTAAACACGAATCTAAGTGAAGCTGGCTCAAGGCCAAAAGGTGCAGATGGTCAAAATGCAATGCAATAGTACAACTCAACGCAAAGGAGCCTCTAGGGTATAAGGCCAGAACGAAGCGAAGAAGCAAAGAGGAATGAGTCTTCATCTTATAAGCCATGGCGGGACTATAGAGGACTCCCGAGCCTACTCTTGTCGGAGCAGCATGGGCAACAAATGTCATTAAGGTGCTAACTACGATGCCCATGAAAAGGATGGCTCTACCATCATGTCATGATTTAAAAAATCGGCGAGTGAAGGTGGTTTACGAACCATAACACGATGAGGTTGACCCTATGGCAAGTGTATCGCCAAATGGAGACTAGTATGCATAATGCAACGGAAAAATGGCTTCCCTAACCTATATGCTAGTGAGAAAACGATACCTGCCATGACAGGTCAGCAGTCATGGAATCGTCTCGAAACTGTCGAAAAAACGTCTAAAATGTCCTGAAAGTCAAACCATTCTCGACATTCCAAGCTCCCAAGTTAAAAGTTACATGAGACCAAACAAAATTAAGTTTTGAAAAAAATTTGCATTTTCAAAGCCTATAAAAGAGTTTTTGGACTCACCATTTTCACCATTTGAGTTTGAGAGCAGAGAAGTGGAGCAAAAGGAGCATACTTTTACATACGCCAAATTCAACCGTTCACATTCTTCCAAAATCCCCAAGTAACTCTTATACTTGTCTTGCAGTCAATTTTGACTAGTTTTAGAATTTTTAATTTATGTTTTACCGTTGAATTTTTTGTCGAAAATTTCACCGCGGCGTATACGCGGGTTGGGTATATGAAACCTGCGTACACACGGGACCTACACGTGACTGTGTGTAAATGGACCCGCCTATACGCCGCGAACATTTCAAACAAAAAAACTAACGGTTTGAATTCATTTTTTCTTCAAGATGCCAGTCACCTCGCAAGAAAGAGAGCATACCACAGTGGATGATGAGGTCATGAATGATCCTAATGCTTTGGATGCCTTACAGGGATGTGGTTTACTAAAATTCTTCAAAATGCCAAATATGAAAGCAAACGCATGTCTGCTTGAGATGCTCATTGATTACTGGAGTATCGAGGATGATGCATTTATGATTGACCAGATGCCACTCAGGATAGAAGAGGAAGATATTTATTTCATCACAAGCCTTTCCTGAAGGGGAGAGGTAGTACATTCTAGGGGTAGGATACGAGGCAGTCTCTCGATTGAGGACTACGTACATATCTATTGCTCGAGACATCCAAAAAAGGTTGGAAGTCAAATGTCAATCACACATGTGGAGAGTTTATCGCTGAGGATAATCATGTTCACTATAGCTAGAGTGAACAGATCAGCTTCTCTACACCAGGCATCACGACTAGCCATGAGCTTAGCGGTCGACTGTCTCACCTCTGTATTTGACTGGTGTACTCCTCTTCTGGCCAGCCTGAAAAGCCAGCTCACTTCCATCAAGAAAGGGCATACCAAAAACTTTGGATATGGGACTATTTTGTGTTCTTTCTTTTTTGAAATGGACCCCGCACTTTGTCCTAGACTACTGGTTTCAATCAGCACGCCACGAGATCCACGAATGGGCAGGTGGGCTAACCTGACGAAACGTCTAGGAGGTGGGGATGTCCCACGGACTGCATTTGATGATGACTTCTTTTCCTGGTGGGATCAGCAGATCATCGCCATAGATGACTACCCTTATGCTGGGTTGGATTTCCGAGGAGATCCCGATCTAGTATTACCATTGACTGCAGCATGGGGTGACATTGGTAAGTGTTTTTGACTTTATGATTTTTTTGTGATTTTTAAAATATAAAAATGAATTTGATAGAATTCAAATGACTAATATGATTATCATGTTCCAGATATTGGGCCGGTACGACCTGATGATTTCCCACAACACAGACGTCGCGGCCGAGGGGCCGAAGAGGTAGCTGCAGACACAGAGTGAGTTCTGCACACAATTCAGCGGAACTTGGTGAGACTAACTCACAGAGTACCGATGGCGGCCGTAGAGGACCTTCCTGTAGAGATGCAGCGTCATGTGGTTGGCATGCCACGAGACTGGGTTCGCACTTTTAGGCATGTGGCCAATGCAGTAGTTACCTACTTAGCCGCTCATCCTGAGCCGGGGAATTAGATATAGTGGACATGATTATGGGCATTTGAGCCCCAATTTTGTATATTATTTTTTGACAGACTTATGTACACTCGAGATGTTTTATGATATATATATACAGTTCGACTTTTTGATGCTTGATTTTACTGTGATGAATGATTGATGTGCCAGTCTAATCCTTGAATAGTGATAGAATCAACTAACCAATTATGAGATCTTGGAATGTGCAAATAATTAATATAAGTAAATGATCTTTGCAACAACCTCACCCTTAAATACTGGCGATATAAACATGGATCCCTTACCCGATAAATGTTATTCAACTGTGACACTATCAATTGTGAATCAAGATAAACTACCAATGAGTCCATTTCATGGGAAATTGCCTCGGATAGTAAATTAATGATGGCAGTATACTCAACCATATTATTTGAAGTGGGACCAATGTATACTCCCCTAGATACCATCAACTGACCAGTTGGATAGTAGAGTACCCAAGTTGCGGAAGCGAGATTCCGAGAGTGCCGACTAGCACCATCGGTGAATCCAAAATAGACCAAGTCATCCATCAACACCTGCAATAGCAGATCAAAAAGTGTTGATATCAAAAACTCTCGATGAGATATGTACAAATATACACAATGTACAAAGAAGCCATTGCCTAGCTGCTACTTAAGCAAAGTACTTCTTGAGGTAGAGCTCATTTCAGCGCTCCACCAACTTGTTTCCTTCAAAATCGATTAACTCATATGACCCTTTTTCTAAAACTCGTTTAATTATGAAAGGACCGTACCACATAGGCTTGAACTTGCCTACCCCCAAGGCATCCTTATCTTGGTCATAGACCAAGACAAGGTCACCTTCAGTAAAGACTCGAGGATGGATAGCTTTATCATATTGAGTTTTAACCCTTTTCTTATGAGCCTCATTTACTGTGGCAGCATCTTGATGCTACTCATTGAGATGTTCCAAGTGAAGGAGGTGCTCTTCGAGACTTGAAGTCTCTGGAAGGAGCTCAACAACTAACTTAAGAGATGGGATTTCACATTTGACAGGAAAGATAGATTCCATCCCATAAACTAATTGAAAAGGTGTAAAACCTGTAGCAGTCTTTACGGAGGTTCGGTATGCCCAAAGAGTCGAATACAACATAAGGTGCCAATTGGACCGATTTTTGTCAATGGTCCTTTGCAGGATCGTCTTAAGAGTTTTGTTCATTGCCTCGACCTGTCCATTGGCCTGAGGATAATAAGGAGACGAATGCTCCTGCTGGAAACCTAATTTGAGAGCCAATTCAAATATTAGTTGATTCTAGAAATGACTGCCATGGTCAGTGACAATCTCTCTCGGGATACCAAACCTTAAGATAATCTTATTAAAAAGGAACAATGCCGCTGTTTCACTATTGTTTTTATAAGTAGGCATGGCCTCAGCCCACTTCGTGAAGTAGTCTATGGCCATGATAATGTACTTGTGATTCGCTGTTGAAGGCGGATTACAAGTTGTAAAATAAATACCCCACTTAGTAAAAGGACCAATAGTGACAGCAGGAAAAAGAGGAGTTGGATGTGCGCGCGTCTTTTGAGTATAAATTTGACACGGGTGACAGCGTTTGATAGCTTCAACACAATCTTTGAAGAGAAAAGTCCAAAAATAGCTGGCACGCAAGATACGTTGAGCTGTAGCAAGCCCTGATAGATGACCACCACAAGCTCCACTGTGGCAGTCATTGAGCACTGACTCTGCTTCCTCTAAGGTTAAACAACGCCGAAGGATTGAATCAACCCCTCAACGATATAATGTATCACCAATGACAACATAATTTCTAGCCAAGTGACGTAATTTTCGACATTCATCGTTCGAAGTCTGGAGGTAGACAATGATATCTCCATACCAAGGGTCGAGTGAAGAGATGAGGAATAAATGTTCTTCAGGAAAACTTTCCTCATAAATAGTATCCTCTCCACAAGGCAGCTCGGAAATTAGCTCGAAAAAAACCATAGATTTCTTAGACTTGGTGGACAAGAACTCGAGATCAAATTCTTGTAGAATGAATATCCATCGATTATATTTGCCCCCAATCACTCGCCTACTAAGGACAAACTGAAATGGATTGACCGTTGCTAATACAAAAGTTTTGCGTAGCAAAATATAATGGCAGAGCCACTGGACAGCATGGGCAGCTGCCAAGGCCAACTTCTCAACCGGAGAGTAGCGAAGTTCAGGACCTATCAAGCCTCGGCTCAAATAATAAATCACATGCTCTATGAGAGCATCATCTTCCTGAAGGAGAACCATACCAATGGTTGATTCTCTTGCAGCGAGATATCAAAGGAAGTCCCTACCATAATCCAGTGGACTCAAAAGCGGGGTAGAGACTAATGCCTTTTTTAAAGCATCGAACGACCGCTGTGCAAAGTCGTCCCACGCAAATAGAACTCCTTTCCTTAGCAAACGCATGAAACCTTTAGTGATCTTGGCATAGTTTGCTATAAACCGTCTTAAGAAATTAGCCTTCCCTTGAAGACTTTGAAGTTTCTGAATTGAGGACGAGGGAATCAACTGAATTATTGCCTCTACCTTGAATGGATCAACCCTAATCCCTTCATTTGACACAATGAACCCTAATAACCGACCGGACATAACCGCAAAAACGCACTTGTTGGGATTCAACCGGATTTTATAAAAACGACATCACTCAAAAATCAATCGAAGATGACTAGGGTGATTAGTTCTCTTTCGAGAACGAGCAGCGAGATTGTCCAAGTATGCTTCGATGATATGTTTAATGTCGTGGAAAGCATATGACATGGCCCGTTAGAAAGTCGCTCCAACATTTTTAAGACCAAAAGGCATCTTTCTGTATGCAAAGGTACCCTAGGGACATATAAAAGTTGTCTTATGTTGATCTTCAGGACGGATAGAGGTTTGATTATAACCGGAAAAACCGTCCATGAAGGAAAAAATCTCATTACCCGCACCCTCGTCAATAATCTGATCAATGAATGGCATGGGGTAATTATCTTTCTGACAAGCCTTGTTTAGGTCTCTAAAGTCGATGCATACTCGGATTGTTCCTTGCTTTTTATCCACAGGGACTGGATTAGAAACCCAATCGGTAAGAGGAACAGGGTATATAAAACCCACCTTGAGCGGCTTCTCTACTTCAGCTTTAATGGTTGTTGCTTTCCTAGGATTAACCGGTCGAAGCTTTTGACGAACCGGCTTGGCGTTTTCATACATCTTGATCTCATGTTGAACTATAGAAGGATCAATGCCAGGCATTTCTTCATAAGACCAAGCGAATACATCTCGAAATTCTTTGAAAAGGTCAGTGTAAATTTGAATTTATTTAGGGGAACATTTGATTCCGATGAAAAGATTCTCGATCACATTAGGGTCCCTATAGATGTTTATAGATATCGTTTTTGAAATCACCAACGTATTACCTTCGGCACGAAAGTGTGCTGGAGCCAAAGGATTTGATACCATACAAACATCACTAATAAAGAGCTCGGAGAACCTAGACTCTACTTCCTGCAATGGAGGAAGAAATATGAACGATGGTGTAAGTCTTCCTAAGGTCGATTTACACCCATCATTACCTCGAGGATCGCTTCTTTAAAAGGTAAAACCGTATCTAAGCAGTCCAAGGCGGAGGTAGAATCAAGGGTCCAGGCTGGGGCCACATCACCATCTAACTCCTCCTCAGAAAAAGGAGTAGAGTGGTCATCTGCAGAGTTAACGATAGACTGATATCTAAGCTCAGCTACAGACATAGGGAGTTCCATTCCATTAACTTGTCCTTCAGCTAATGTGGTCATAGGTGAAGGCAAGGCCCAAGGGTCTGAAAAATAATGAGTTCAGAAGAACTCTTTTCGAGGAGACTCCTTAGATGATGAAATGACATTGATTCTAGTGATAGGAGAGGGAAAATCAAAGGTACCCATCAATGAAGAATACATCCCAACTCCTAGATTCTCAGTAGGCAGACGAGGGTTATCTACTAAAGGAATAGTAGAGTCAGAAGTTGCTTGAGGATCAACTGGACAATAATCCAATTGATCAACCTTAACGATTTTCCCTTCATGAGGAAAGCAAATGACACAAAATAGAGTCGAAACAACGGCGTCCATTTCATATACCAAATTCCTTCCTAAGAGGAGATTGTAGTCTTGGTTAGCATCAATGACTTCTACTTCAATATTGACGACCTTCCCCCCAACACATATAGGGAAGGCTGGGATAATCCCATGTGGCCTGTGAGAATCCCCATCCAATGTAGTCAGGAGGGTAGGTGAAGGAACAGCCAAAGGAGATCAAATGGCCTTCCAGCATGACATCGACATGATGCACGTGGAATCTCCTTCATCAATAACTGTACAAAAAACGTTAACTTTCCCGTATGTAGACTTTATTTGAAAAGCCATATGATGAGGGATTCGCTTTTTGACACTTGACATGTCGAAAGTGAGCACTAAAGAGCTAGTTGGATCAACTGCCCCAATCGCCGAGAGTAAAGCACTTCGTTGAGCTGGACACGACTGGAAAACCTCTAAAGCGAACATGGCGCATGGACTCTGAGCCAGATCCTCAACAATGGAGTAGTTCTGGGCAGCCCTAGTGTTAGGGTTAATAGTCGCGCGTTTAGCGGAACCTTTCGGTATCCATGGTATAGGCTCGACAGGGGGTCGCTCAATATGAAGGTCGGTATTCCAAAGAGCAGCTTTGTCCTCAAAAGTTTCAGCTTCACCATAATCACATGACCGAGTGGCCACATGGACAATTAGAACCCATCATGAAAACATTTGATGATTTCTCCCCTTCCTGGCTGCCCCCAGCGGAGGTACCCAGATTTGAACTCGTACCAGCAAGCAATTGCTGCCCTTGGGGAAAAGGGTTGGTTAACACAGCTTGAGAACTAGAAGTCCCTTACTGCCCTAACAAGCGCTGAGCATCCTGAATCTTTGGGAAAAGATAATTTAAATGGTCTCCACTTCACAACTTGCATGGAAACTTGACTTTCTTTCTAGACTCTTTTCTACCACCACCAGCATTATTGCCGGATTTATTTGCATCAGCCTTCCCATCCTGACTCTTTTTCTTACCTCGTCCTTTCTTTTTCCCATTGAAATTTTGATTTCCTTTCGGGTTATCATATTGGACGGCATTAATCGAAGAGGGTTGGGAAACCGAAGGGTTAGACGATGTGAGTTGGTTGTTAGGAGCAGCTCGCAAAGACAACTGCTGCAATTCGCTCAACAAGTTCACCGCATTTGTGTCTACCGATCCAACGATACCATCTGCATGGGGACCTGGCTTCGACTTGGCTATATCAACCTTAGACCCCGGAGCATCTGGCAAGATTTTTTGTAGGATCCCAGACTGAGCGTAAATCAATTCTAATTGTTGGGCCCTAAAAATAGCTTGCTCCTCATAATAGACTTTGGACATGGAGACATCCTTAGAGATTTTAGGTTGTAAAGATTTCAAAAACCATTCGAGACGGTATTTTGGAGGATTTCAGCTTTAATGAGCCTCTTTCTCCGTCTCCATTCTTGAATATGGTCAGAAATGTGAGTTGTCGTGTCCTGACGAAAAGTGGCCAGAAGTTCAGTTCCGGCATCATAACGGACGGGCAACTGGAAATGATTTAAGAAAATAGTAGCTAAGTCAGCAAAAGATGTAAAATTGCCCCCTAGCAACTCTATATACCACTTGGCCGCACTACCAGTCAAGGTGCGTTGAAAAAGTCTCAACCTAATCGAGTCATCAATAAGGGAGTTTGATGAGCACCACAAATGGAATGTGGTTACATGGTCGCCTAGGTCTTCACCGCCATTTCCTTCAAATTTTGGAATTTCCAAAGGGAGTTTGGTTGGGACCAAAGGCCAGGCAGGATTGTATTTGATTGGATCGTTTGTTAATTTCATGAGATCTGACAAGTTCAAAGTTGCCAGAAAAGGAAGCCTAGGAGGACCTTGGGGATTCCACCCAGACTGGGTGGAGCTCCCAAAGTTCTAAAAAGATTGGCCTAGATTTTGAAAGGCACCAAGCTGCCCGAAGTATCCAGCAGAACCAGCTAAACCAAAAGGCGAGCCTTGTGATCCAGGAAAACTCGGAGTTTGACCAACTCCGGCTGCAAAACCTCCATAACCGACGAAGCTTCCTCCTAAAGGATTATAAGGAGTTGATAACCCCTGATAAGGATTCCAAGCAGAAGTTAAAGGAGGAATACTTCGGAATGAATTAACCATGGAGTACGGCCCATTCCTTTGTTGGCCGAAAAATGGATTCCCAGTTCCCATGCCACTAACCGCAGGGTTAGTCCAACCTTTTAAAGGATTGCTGCTTTGTCCTGTAGAAGAAAAAGGCATAGATCCTACTATCGGGTTGGAATGTGGTATATGACCACTTCCGAAAGGAAAACCCTAGAATGAAGTTGATCCACCCATCATGGATGTGGAGGCACTAAACGGAACTGACGGAATACCCTGTGAATGGGTGCCAAACGGAAAAAAATCCAGAACTAAAAGCATTGGTTTGGGACTTTCCACTCGTAGAAGGAATGGAGGTAGACCCAACTAATGATGTGCTAGCAAAAGATCCAAATAAAGAAGCAGAGGGGATGGAAATCGTTCCTCCCCCTTGTATTGACGTTGGACTCTGCATAGTTGTAGCACTTGTAGTAGAAACCATGCTTCCAGTAGTGGTCATCAATGGTAAGTGCGTAATGTGACCTGGACTTGACGGTTTATGCATCGAAGTCCCAACGTATCGTAATACTTCTGGATAACTAGAAGGTAGGGGAGAATTCAAAGTCACTAACGACTCTGGGAGTTCTTCTACTTCTATGTTATCTTCTGTCTGAAAGAGAACTCGAGAAAGAACTGGAGTGTTCCTCTCTTGTTCTGTGGAAGTACCAAGCCTATTCTAAACACTAATGCCCCCGAGAGGAGGATCAATCCCCGATGTGTTAGCTGCCACGGGATGAAACCCACCGGCATTATTACCCCTGTGTTTTCTAGGAGAAGGCTCTAAACTTGGTGGTGAAAGACCACGAAGTCTTCGAGACCGTCTAGGTGATCGGTCAGCCACTTTGAATTTTTTATTAAGATCTAACTAAAGACTCAAAATAATTGAAAGTTAGGCCAACTAGGAGCACAGAGCACACACTAAAAAGTCCCTAAAATATATCAGTCAGTCAAACAACTTTCAAGTATTTCCGCCCCGGGTGATGAGGACCGAACACCAAAATACAAGAAAGTGAAGTAAGGGGCCTTCCGAAGATAGTCTGGGATAATGACGACCCAATCCTATCAGCGAAGGTAACAGAGGAAGTTACGCTGACCTCCTAACAACAGCCTACGCCGGTGTAATCCCCCAAGCTTCGCAAGGGTGCCCTCCAGTAGTACCGTTGAGAGTGATACAACGTCAACCTCAGGTGCGATGGGATTCCCCACCGCAACCACCTTTGTATATCCCTAGGAGTAGCAACTAAGGTTATCAACTCGTGTCAGAAGCCAGGCGGAACAGTCTTGAGGTAAGATCCGACAAGTAGGAGAGGGGGAATCTCTCTTCCCTGTCTTCAAAAACCCTCGTGCTTAACTCCCAGATCCGGAGCTTTCCTGGTCTCCCTAACGCTATTAGATTTTCACTCACTATTCAGACTCCTATGTTTGACAGTTTAAATGGCCTTGGAGAGTTATCTCTCCACTCACCTAAACCAAGGCCCTAAAATATCCTAAAACTTGTTGGTGTGTCTAAACTTGACAATTATAAAAAGTTCTAGTATATTTAATTAACGCTTGTTTTTAAATGGGTTCTTCTTTAAGTCAAGGGATAAGCGGAAATGAAACTAGTGGTGTTTTGACGCAAAAGAAATTAATAAAAACCAAACTATATGCAAATGCACTTGTTTTTGTTTTTCGATGAAAGAAATTTCTACTAGGTTCAGAGGAACTTCAAGGAAAGCAACAAATTTTTCTTTTCTTTTCTTTTACTCACGCTTCACACTCACAAAAATTAACAAAACTATGGATGCCTAAAAAGATGCACAAATTTATCCTAATGCAATAAGTACATGTTGATGCAAAACTCAAAACTACTCTTAAATCAAGAAATGAAAGTTACTTGTTTATCAATTTTTAATTTTCCACTTAAAATGTTTAGATAGAATATAAGTTGTTGATGCTCATTTCGTCCAAACACTAAAAGCAAGTTTCAATACAAACAAACATGCACTTTCACTCATAAAAAGGAAACTAAATCAAAACCAAGTTCAAGAAAGCAAAACCAAGTTTTCAAGAAGTTTTCTTCAAAATCAAAACAAAAATGACTTTTCAAAAGTGCTCTAAACAAGACTGAAACTTTATGATCGAAGAATAGGCAATGAAACACTTTGCGAGTTTGCAACACAAAACAAGTGAGAACTCAACAAAAATTTGTTTCAAAATGCTCTTAACAATCAGAAAGCAGCAACAAGAGCTCGGCAATAAAGACAAAAAGATTGAAAAGAACTTTCAAGAAAGTGTGAACCAAAAACTTTTGGAAAGCAAGAAAAGCAGATGGTCATAAAGATATAGTTTTGACATGCAAACCAAAAAGTCACCAAAACAAAACTTGACACAAAGATTGTAATCAATCTTTCTACCTTGAAGACATAGAGCAGCCAAGATTCCTAGCAAGAAATCTTGTGTGCATAAGCAAAAACGATGACGTTTGCAAGAAAAACAAATAAGACCAACACTTTCCACAATTAGAGAGAATTTGAAATCAGATACTTGCTGTAAAACCAAAGATTGACATAGAAAAGTGATTGTTCAAGACTGAATCAGACCAGCAGACAGACCTCCAGAAACAAAAATATTTGAAAAATCTTGAAAATTATAAGATATACGTGACTGTGTTAGTGTACAGCTACGTGTATACGCGATTCAACCTAAGGAAACACGCGTATACGTAGGTTTACTTAAGGAAACATGCGTATATACGCTTCTGTAAACTGAAAAAATAGCGTATATAATAGATTTCAAGAAAAAACAAAAAACAATTTGAAGAAACTGATCAAACTTACAATTCAAGTTCCTACAGGAACAGACTACACAGTAACAGCAAGCAAACAGACAGCTGAGCCTTGATTGGCTTGAATAAACCCAAACTAGGAACAACAATATTGTTGTCCCTAGTTGAGTCGCCAATTCTGTTAAGGGATAAATTCCCCTAGGGTCTTGGGTTGATACCCTAGCAGATCGGAGGTTATCTATATAGAGAAACACACATTCCATACAGCCATAATGCTAATATAAGCAAATTCTACGATAAGGGGCGTACCTGGGGTCCTTCGTTTGAGAAGATCCTACCAGGGTCCAAACCCTCTTGGAGTTCCTTTTGCTCCTTCAATCTGCAAAACAATCAATTCAAGAAAGTACAGCATTGTATGGACTGGACATCATAAAGAAATCATCTTCATAGTATATTGAAAGGTAGTTAGTTATGCAATTAAACAACCATTCATATATGAATCATAACATTGATATCATAAACATGAAGAATATTTTTATCAAGAAGAAAGGAAAGTGTTTCTTTTATTATAGACAAATAAAGTACAGAAAGGAATAATTTCACCTGATTCGTCCTTTCGCAGGCTCTAAGCGGAACCATCCTCCGGATTCGTCCAGTCTCAAGCCTTTAACAAACTCCTTCCATGACTTACTCCATGATATCTCAAGTAGTAGATAGACATCATCACACAAGGAAACAAGGGTTTCCTGTAAATGGGGGAAGTGCAGGAGGCACTAGGATCTTCAGACCTGGTCAGGGAAATCTCAGCATAGTAATCTTTCTCTCTCTTCTCTCCTCCCTTAGGGCTTCCCATTGAAGCCTTTTTATACTTCTCCCAAAGTAGTTTTTTAGTTGGGAATTCGTCGGGAATAGTTGGGCCACGGGCACTAATAGGTAATAAACATGTGAAACCCGTGATCTCTGCCCAAAATTAAGGAGATTTATTTTTTTTAAGTGTTTTAAGACATATACGCAGGTTGGGTATACACAGACCTGCGTACACACGCGTTTATCTCAGGGCAATGTCGCGTATAGGGAGTAAAACACTGTTTTTTAAATTTTTTTGGACTAGGTCTGGAAGGAGGGGTTGCCCTAGGCCATAAATGCAGCATCACAAACCTCAAGAGTGAGATTTGGAGCTATAACAAGTGTGCAGGGATCACGAGAGCACTTCTGAGTGTTGGTTCTCTTTGGATTCTGCGTTGATATCCTGGATGAGTAGGAAGTAGAAGTCGGTTGTTGTAAGCACTGCTGAATGCATAGCTACGAGTATGATCTCATGTGAAGCTGCCTGGTTGTGGAAGCTCTTCAGTGAGCAGTTTGTACACATGATGGATACCACCGTAATCTTCTGTGTCAACCAAGGGGGATTCGATTATTGAGGAATCTCGTATTCTATAATTGATCCAGCATATAGACATCAGATACTACCTTATCAGGGATATGGTACGTCGATGAGCGAGGAGGCTCCATCGCATTGAGACTGATGTACAAGTCATCGATACTCTGTCAAAGCCCCCGGGAAAGGTTAAATTTGTGACTTTCCCAAACAACTTGGAGTCGTTGAGGGACACTCTTATGAGGGTCCTACATGTTGCATGCATTAAGCTTTGGGAGCTCCAGGGGGCTTGGGGTACTTACTAGAGCAACATGCGACCATAGGGTGACTCACCCTCCCCTGATGGTGCGTTGAGTACAGGGTGAATGGCTTAGCCTTCCCCTGTGATACCTCGAGGCGACTTAGAGATAGGATGAATGGTTCTCTTGTCGAAGCATCCTACCCATGTAGTCTGGGACTCATGGGAAGTACCTCTCATCTGGCCAATGAGAAGGGAAATGGGGTTAGGGACCATAGTAGTACTATCGATGGACGCATCGTTGTATCTACTGTACTCCCTGTGCTTGGATGACCTCCATTGATCTGGGATAAATGAAACTGATATGGGATCAGTATGAGTGGTTTGAGACACTCTCTTGTGATATTGATTCGGGATCAATAAAACTGACTTCGGGTTGGTAGAGAATGGTATGAGACATTCTCGATCAATTCTTCTTCTTCATGGTTCAGCGGAGCAGAGCTCAGTAGAGTAGCGTATAGCAAAGTAGAGCTAAGTAGGGCAGAGCAATGTAGGCACTGATGGCAGATATAGTAAAGTCAGACAGATGGATCAGTGAATGGAGTTCTCCCTAGTTGAGAGGGAGTGTTAAAATTGGCAACTAGGGCCAAACTCCATGTGGGTCATCTTATTTATGGCAGCTAATATTTTTCTTAGATCCCTCTCATCAAGAGGTGTAGGATTTATCATCTGATTCCGATAAGTATTCGTGGAGTTATGAATTTATTTGTGTTATAAGACAATTCGTCAAGGTCGGGAAGTAACTAAACAACAACCACATGTGCTCAATGTTTTAATATAAAAAGATATGACTTTAGAGTCATTTCACACACGCTTCTCTCTTGATTTCTCTCCACTTGTCTTGGGTTTTAGTGGGAGAGAAATCTAGGAGGAAGAAACCCTGGACGTTGGAGGCTGCCCTAGCCGCAGCAAAGAAGACAGGCTAACTAAGCTATGGAAGGGATCTACATTGACCTAAAGAAGCTCATGGAAGAAGTTTAATGTAGCTATGGTGGAGGCCTTAACAAGCCCTAGCCACAGTCCTTAAGAATCCCCAATGTTGTCTTAAATTTTCCGTAACCGCGGGTCTGTTCAAGCCCTAAACGTAGGTTTATTGAGGTGTCTTGGGTGCAAGAAAGGGCAACGTATGATACTACAAGAAGAGGCCGAGGCAGTGAGGGAGTTAAGGTCTGGTTCAAGGCAAGCAACCAGGCCAAGGAGAATGAGAATCATACACTTCTATTTTGGGCATCATTCCATGGAGGCAGCGGCTACAACGGAAGAAGCTTGCAAAGGTGGGCCATAGTCCTTAAGGGGCTGTTTGGTTGGGTGTATAATGGCTGCCAGATTCCCTAACCAGTCAACACATGAGTAGCAGTGAAGGTAGCATTGGAACAACAGTGTTGTGGACAGCTAGGCATAATGTTTAATGGGACAACTGTAAATATGCATGGATAACAAGGCTAAATAGTGCTGCAAAGATGCATGGACAGCAAGGCTAAATAGTTCTGCAAAGATGCATGGACAACAAGGCTAAATAGTGCCGCAAAGATGCATGGACAACAAGGCTAAATAGTGCTGCAAGGATGCATGGACAACAAGGTTAAATAGTGTTGCAAGGATGCATGGACAAAAAGGCTAAATAGTGCTGCAAAGATGCATGGACAACAAGGCTACATAGTGCTACAAATTCACATGGGATAGCATCAAAGGTATAGCAAGTTGTAAGGGGACAACATCTAGGTAGAGCACGACTAGTAGGGCCAGTAGCAAGCATGGGAAACACAATGATGGGACAACAATGATATAGTGCAGCAATGTTTAATGGGACAGTTGTAAGATGTTGGGACAACAGTATGATGAGACAGAACAATATTGGGACAGCAAACATGGATAACAACAAGCACAGACAGTAGTGGCAAGCATGGTGCTGCAAAGCACATGAGACATCTTGTATGGCACATGGGATAGCAGTGCAACATAAGGTGAAACAGTCATGAGGTCCAACATTGTGATGATGGGTGCATCATGGTGCAACACGGTGAGTTGCAGCATGATGACGAGATGTAGCATGATGACAGGTGAAGGAGTCACCTTGGAGAATCAGTTGAAGCAACATGTCTTCAACTAATCTCATGTATCATCTTCTTAGAGATGATCTATGCTCTTATCTAGATAAGTCAAGTGTTGACTTATGTTGTAAATGTACTATCTCTCTCTCTCTCTCTCTATTGAACTATTGATGAACATAAAAGAAGAATTGATCAAGGGTTTCCCACATTGGGATTTGTCTTGGCTTGTCTTCTGCGATTTATGTTTATGTTCTATTTGCAGTTTACTTTAATGTTGATGTGATTGCTAATCTGGAAAAGATATTGAGCTAACTGTGAAAATTGAAATAAATTGTTCTAAGCATAGAACATACCTAAAATTAACAACTATAGATATTAGATCTAAGCCACTTCAATTATTTATCCTTAAAAACTTTAGCCCAATTGTTAACATTAATTAATAAATTAATTAATTTGCTTCTCCTAAGTTAAAACTTAGGAAAGAAGTCATAATATTTGCTCCTCTTGAACAAGCACCTAAGGAGGACTCTCTCCTGCATTCTAGACACGTAGCCTATGTAGAAGACTTACCGATGCTCTCCTAGCAAGGAAAGGATTCTCCACCACCCCTACCTTGTCCCTGTAGAACACAAACTTCCCCTTCACTAGGGTCTTGGTGAGAATGTATGTCACTTGCTCATCTAGTGTATATGTACTACAAACTCGCAACACCCCTCTGGACCTTATCTTTGACTTGTCATGAAACAATTGATTCTCTAAGAGTTTAATGCAACTTTGATTATCATAGTGGTTCATGGTGCACGCCATCTTAAGACAAAATAAATCTATGAGCATTTTGTGAAGCCACATGGGCTCATGACTTGCCAAACTTGCAGCCATCGACTTGACCTCTGTTGAGCTAAGTTCTACAAAATTTTACTTCTTGTTGAACCATGATATCATAGCTGACCCCAAGCTGAAACAACAACCTAAAGTACTTGTCTTATCCATTATACTCCTAAACCAATCTAAATCTGTGTAGCATTGTAATTGCACTCCACTTGCACTATACCTCTCAGGTACTAGAGCACATGTTTTGCTGCCACCCAGTGTAGCCTCGTACACTCCACCATACACTGGCTTAGGGTTTTCACTGTTGATTTGTGGTAACATTAGATGTGCTCTAAGTCTCAAATTCTGCAGGGAGGCTTGGGCACATGTATTCCAAAGAACCCAGAAAGAGTTTTGGGAAATTCCACTTGGAGACAGTTTTATTAAAATAATTAATTAATTTTAATTGGTCCCTAAGTCTAAACTTAGGAAATTAAATAATTAATGGGTATTAATCTAAGTGTGGGTGTAACTTCTAGAGGAAGATGTGAATCAAGCAGAAATGATCGTAGCCATTTATTAGCTTCTAATTTGGGATGTTGAACGTCAACGAGAAGATTATTTAAGGTGTCTTACGGGTCATTTGATAAACACACTGAGAGTTGATTAGTCAGATCAAATTGTCGAGCCAAAGTGTAGCACAGTGATTTCGTGGTGATCACGTAGAGAGGAGCGGAGATAGTTTTGGCTGGAGGATCTTCTCCAGAGTTAAGAAAACGCAGCAAAGAGGCAAAGAAAGACATAGAGGAGGCAGTGTAGTGCGTAGTGAGGGTGATGCAGAGCCAAGAAAGGCTCACACAAGGCAACACAATGCCTTCCACACAAAAGTTTGAGATTTTGCTGGGGGTTTGACATTTTGAGCCAGGAGGGTTGAAGTCGAAGCTCTTGAGAGGAAATCAATCCAACAGAGAGGTGACGCACTGCCTCAAAGGTAGTGAAGCAGGCCCATGCAATGATTGCGTAGGGAAAATGCAGAGGTAGCCGAGGACTCATTGTTTCAATTGTCGACTCAGCGGGGACTTGCATTGTAGAGTGAGGTAATCTCACTAATTTCTTCTGCCGAGTGATATTCTCTGTATTAGATTTTCAGCAAGGCATCCAAAGTTTTTATTCAGAAATAACTTCTGCTTAATAACAAAAACCCTTAGATTTGTTGCACCCGTTTTCTCACATTGGGTTTTTCTGGGGAAATTTGTCCAAAAATAACGGTGTTATTGTGTTGTATTTTCCTTCATGCTCAGTTTCTTGTTTCCTCATTATGTTTAATTAAGTGAATGTTGCAATGTATGTATTTTGATATTTGTCGTAGTAAATTGCAAGTAATTTGTTTAAAGGGATTTTAAAAATAGGAGAAATGTCATAAGTTGTTGCAGTAGGGATTCCGGTTTAGGAATTTTCACATGGTATTAGGGTTGTAGGTGAAACAAGAAGAGTAGTGCTAGAGAACCCAGTGTTGATCAGAGAAGGAGATCGAATAGCTGCAGGAGGCAACTGTTGGAATCCCCAAAGGGATTGTGCAGTCCAAGCCAGGAGGGCTGAATTTTCAAGGAAAGTCTCTCTCTGAGTGAGTCAACAGAGAGGAAGGGCTTCCAGATCGAATTTTTCCCGTGCCAGAGGGAGCAGTACAGAGCCTCAGCATGAGGAAAAAGCTAGTGGGACGTAGTTTTTCTGCAAACAGTTTGTTGGGTAGAAAATTGTCAAAAGAGAGGAGAAGCACAGTGAGGGAATTTTTCCTCAGTTGACTTCCCGCTAAGATGTTTGTTTTCTTATTGCTTGAGCAACTGTAGTAAGAAACATAGAGGAGTAGTTCGACATTTTCGTGGCAGAGATGACAGCCAATGGACTGAGAGATCAGGACAGGTTGGATGGGGCATCCAACTATGTGATCTGGAAGGCAAGGATGTCGTGCCTTCTAGATGAGCAATTTCTTAAGGTCTATGTTGACAACGTGGTGGCTGAGCCCGCAGATCCAAATCAGTTGAAGAAGTACAAGAGAGAAATAACAAAGGCTAAGAGGATGATCCTTGATGGAGTAAAGGATCACGTGGTATGTCAGATTGCTAGCAAAGGGACTACTAAGGAGATGTGGGATGCCTTGGCAACACTGTATCAAGGATCTTCCGAGCAGCAGAAGATGTACTTAGAGCAGAAATTGAGATTTTCACATATGCAGAAGGGGGAGCGCATTGATTCGTTCCTCACGAAGCTTCAGGAGACCTGGGATGAGATATCATTTGTGGGGTCTACACCTCAAGGTTCCAAGATGGTGAGACTGGCCCTAAACTCAGTCTCAGAATAGTGGCAAGTCTTTGTCTAGAGCATCCTGGGTGGGGAAACTTTTCCAAATTGGGATACTATGTGGGAAACTCTCAAGAAAGAAGAGCTGAGGAGAATCTAGTCAAGTGTAAGCTTGACGAAAGTAGCAGCAGTGGGTCGAAGCCCAAGGAGGAGGAAGAGAATGCAATCCTTGCATCCAAGGGGCAACAGGAGTAGTGGAGGCGGAAGAAGGACGTCTCGAAGATCAAATGCTTAAGGTGTGGTGAAATGGGTCACTACACAACTCATTGTTCTCTCAGGAAGAAGGACAAAGATGAGAAGCACAATTTGAAGGTTGCATTCGCGAAGATCGAGGAGGAGGAGTTTGCCATGACAATCGAGATACCCCCAGGAGGGAAGTGGGTTGATTTAGAGCTATAGTTTGTAAGAGGTACAGATGGGCAGAATCCTTGAGGAGCCCACCTCTCGGATCAATTCCTTGCTACGGGAGCCCAAATCAGAAGTAGCAGGATGGATCAATGTCAATTGGTGTAGAGGAGTGTTGAAGCGCAGATGCAGTGGCTAGAACGCCAACTTTGAGCAACGTAGTGCAGATTTGTAGCAGTGCAGTAGCATCAACAACGCAATGGCGTCAAAGGGATAGCATGGGACTAGCAACAGTCAAATCTTTAGCATCGTGATGCATCTATGCTAAACACTTGTTCAGATTTTGGGATGTTTCCTAGTTGCAATGCAGATGAAGTGTTAGCAATGGTAGTGCTAGCAGTAGCATGGATGCAGAGATTTCAGAGGAAGCTGTAGTACAGATGCAATGTTGACAGTGGCAGTGCCAGGAATAACACAGTTGTTGGTGGACAACATGTCAAACATTAGTAGCGTAGAGGACAGTGTTATGAAGTCTGAGCGATGCTTCAGTGCGAGGCATTGCTAGAGCATATTCCTTGCTAATAGGGAGTATTGATTTCTGGTAGCATCACATGTGTTCTAAGTCTCAAATTTTGCAGGGAGGTTTGGGCACATGTATTCCAAAGAACCTAGAAAGCGTTTTGGGAAATTCCACCCGGAGATAGTTTTATTAAAATAATTACATTTTTAATGGGACCATAAGTCTAAACTTAGGAAATTAAAATAATTAATGGGTATTAATCTAACTGTGGGTGTAACTTCTAGAAGAAGACGAGGATCAAGAAGAAATGGTATTAGCCATTGATTAGCTCTTAATCTGGGTCGTTGAATGTCAATGAGAAGATTATTTAAGGAGGCTTGAGGGTCATTTGGAATACACACCGAGAGTTGATCAGTTAGATCGAATTGCTGAGCCAAAGTGCAGCGCAATGATTTTGTGGTGATCACGTAGAGAGGGGCAAAGATAGTTTTGGCTAGAGGATCTTCTCCAGAGCGAAGAATACCCAAAAAAGAGGCAGAGAAAGACACAGAGGAGGCAACGCAATGCCTAGTAAGGGTGACACAAGTTGAGCAGTAAAAAAGGTATGTAATTGCCACTTATTTCTCTATCTTTTCCTTTAATTCATAACTTCTTTACATTCTAAGATGATCATATGATAAAGAATTATGACAGAATTAAGGGGAATTGTGATTAATGTAAAATGGTTAATTATTGTCTTTTTTTATGCAGAAAGTGAAGAAAATAGAGAATCACCATTCTGGAGGAAAAGATAAGGCAAAACCAATTGTTGTCCCTTTGATAGGAAACCGCATCCAGACGAGGAGATCAAGAGCAAAGCACATGGACCAGGAAAATGAAGAAGAAACACGGTATCAGTGCAAGAGGATGAAAAGATAACTGAAGATCAAAGATATGGTGAATCCCTCAGGATCCTTTGATCATGAGGGTGTTGAGATTGCAACAAGATGATGGAGCTTAGTGAAAAGAGTCGCCTTCACTAAGTGGGCCCGCAGGCTATTTTTGGCGCAAGTCTATTTTTAGACTATGTCTATTTTTAGACATATAGATCATGTCTATGGATTGCAGGTTGCTGTTTATGGATGATTGATCAAGTTGGAAAAAATAGATGGACTTCTATTTTTAGACCACAGCGGAGTGACACCACAGCGGAGTGACTGCTCAGTCTAAATATAGAACAGTCAAATATTATTAGGTCATAATAATATTTAGACTATAAACTTTGTCTTATTCTCTTGGAGCACTTCAGGATGAGCTACGGATGTGGTACATGCAGATCCCAGAAGGAAATACGTGGTTACCTATGGGATGACTAATATTTGCATGCAGGACTTCAGTTAGAACTCAAGTGAGTTGAGTTTAGTGGACTGGAGGTGGAGTTGATGGAGTTGTGTTCAGTTGACTTGGTTGAACTGGTTGTATTTAGTCTAACTGGAAAATAGACTAAGTGATGAGTTGTGTGAATTAGTTATTAATTAATTCACTAATTATTAACTCATAATGCAATTGAAGAATACATCAGTTAACTCAGTGCATATACAGTTCAATGGAGACAGGTGTTAGAGATTGAGATTGCTATCAGTTGTGACTATAGTTGTGCATGAGATCTTGCACAATCAGTGGGATTGAGTTATGCCAATGAGAATTGTGGCCAAGAACAAAGGATTATAGCTTGTGCTCACGTGATTTCCAGTGTGAGTGATTTTCCAAGGTAAAAATAACTTGGAACGAGTTTGGTTATAATTATTGTTCTTGCAGGATTGTGCAGTGGAGGCAGGCAAGCAGCGGAGGAGATTTGGAGATCAGATCTGAGTTGTATTGTGTGTAACAGGTGGAGATAGTACTGAGTACTTGTGAGTATTATACTATGTTTGTTACATGTTCTCAATCATATAATGTACAGATAGTTTGGGGTTTTTAGCGAGATGCTTTCGCCGGGATACATACTGTGTTGATACATGTGTTTGATGCTTCTATGTGTGCATGTGTATGTTTCTGAATACTGCCAAATTGATGATAAATGTAGATGAAATTATGTATTATGCATGTATTCCGCAATAGTGTATAATCAGGATAATCTCGGTTGAATAAGTGTCATATTGTTCATAAATTTCTACATGGTATCAGAGCGATTGATCATCAGATTTACTATTCAGGAAGTGTTTACATCTTATTTCTTCAGGCAGAGTCTATAATTGGGCAAGGTAGCCTCTAGATTCATCCTTCCTTTGAAAGGTGAGATATCTGGTGAATTCCCATACAATCGATCTCTGTACGAGAAGTATTTTGTTCTCACAAATTTTAGATCGGAAGAAGTTGAGTTTTGAGCTGGTGGAATTCTAATTTGCAGCAGTGTTTTCTTGGTGTCAAAGTTGAAATGTCTTTCAACGGATTGCGATTGGAGTATGCCCTTGAGGGCAGCTCGAACTATATTGCATGGAAGGACAAGATGTAGGTGGTGTTAAATGATAATGGGTTGAAGGAGTTCATAGATGTGGATGTCCCAAAACCTACTGATGCTGCTCAAGTCGGGGATTGGCAAAAGAAGACAACAAAGTGTCGAAGGATTCTGTTGGAGGGCGTGAGGGATCACATTGTGTCCAACCTCCATGGAAAGGCTTCTCCATTCTTGATTTGGAAAGCGTTGACAGATCTATACCAAAGTAAGAGCGACCAGAGGAAGTTGGTGCTCAAGGATAAACTCAGAAACATCAAATGCGAGAAGGGCGACAGTATGCCCAAGTATCTCACGAAGTTCACCCAATGCAGGGATGAGCTGGGAAGTGTGGGGGTGACTGTTGATGATGAGGACTTGGTGAGCTTGGCTCTACTTGGTCTTCCGAAGAGTTGGCATTCCTATCAGGACTCTGTCAATGGTCGGGAGAAATTTCTAGGATGGGAGCGACTTTGGTCGGATCTTGTGCAAGAGGAGATCAGGCGGAATACCAGGGACGGATCTTCATCAAAGGCAACTGATGAAGAAAATTGCGCTTTGGCTGCCAAAGCAAAGAAGGGGAAGAACAAGAAAGCTTCTCATTCCGGTGCAAAAGGTAAGAAGCAGGACATGTCCAAGGTGAAGTGTTTTCACTGTCACCAGCACAAACACTATGCCACAAATTGTTCGCAGAAGAAGAAGAACAAGAAAGCTGCTGGATCTGCAGCAGGAGAGGCTCTAGCCTCGTAGTTTGAGTTTGATTTTTCATTGATCGCATGCTTGGTTTCAAGTGTGATGGGATCGGTATGGTTCTTGGACAGTGGTGCGTCTTTCCACATGACAGGAGATTGAGATTTGTTTTCAGATCTAGGTGAGAAAGATCTTGGAGTGCACATCGAGATGGGCGATGATGGTAGATACAGTGCGATCGGTATCGGTACCATTTCATTTGAGAGGGAGTCTGGTAAACCCTTTGTATTGAAGGAAGTCATGCATGTTCCAGGATTAAAGAAGAATCTTATCTCTGTGGCGATGTTAGAATACAAGGGATATGATGTTGTTTTCAGCGAGGGAAAGGCTTTCCTATGCAGCAAGACAACTGGAGAAACCCGGAAGATAGGGGTTCGAGTGAGGAACCTTTATCATTTGCATGTAGATGGATGCGCAACAATGGCATGTAAGGCAGAAGGATTGGTGAGCCGGGATGATGGCGAGCTGTGGCACAGGAGATTGGGTCACCTTCACCACGAAGCCTTGAAGATACTGCAGCAGATCACTACTGGACTTCCTAAAGGCACTCTTGTACAGTCAGATTAGTGCAAGGGGTGTACTTTGGGAAAGTTTGTGAAAGCCACCTTTCATGAGAAGGATAGTCGCGCCACGACGATCCTTGAGAGAATTCACACAGACGTGTGTGGACCTTTCTTAGTAGCTTCGACAACAAAACACAGGTATTATGTGACTTTTGTTGATGATTTCTCTCGTAAGTGCTGGATCTTCTTCATGCAGAAGAAGAGCGAGACATACTCAAAGTTCTGTGAGTTCAAAGCACTAGTCGAGAAGGAGTCGGGGAAGAAGGTGAAGGCTCTTAGGAGTGATAATGGTGGTGAATACATCTCTGGCGAGTTCAAGGAATTCTGCAGTGCAAAAGGGATTCGAAGAGAGCTCATAACTCCCCATAACCCACAACAAAATGGGGTTGCTGAGCGGAAGAACAAAACGATCGGGGGTGTTGCACGGGTGATGTTGCATGATCAGGGCCTACCCCTTCACTTGTGGGCGGAAGCATGCAATACAACATTTTATGTGCATAACCTTTGTCCTCATAGGATACTTGGCATGAGTACACCTGAGGAGGCTTATTCTGGTAAGAGGCCTTATATTTCTCATTTGAGGATTTTTGGTGCTAACGTTTACATGCATGTGACGAAGGATGCCAGGAAGAAGTTGGAGCCGACCACAGAGGTTGGGATATTTGTGGGGTACATTGATATGCCCCTCAACTATCATGTGTATTTGCCAGACAGTGATAAAACTGTTGTGTGATGGGATATAAAATTTCAGGAGGAGAATGCCATGAAGTGTTCGCTTGAGAGGGAGCTACACTTGCATGCATATGAGGAGCTATTAGTTCATAAGGATGAGCTTCAGGATGTGGATCAGCCACAGGATGAGGTTCATGGAGTGGAAGAGACCACTCAAGTAGCGCCAACCATCAGAGTGCGAAAGCGCTTGACAAAAGCTAAGGGATTGGCTCAAGATGTAGAGAAAGTTGTAGGACTACCTACTGCCAAACATAGATAGAGACAGTCACCTGATCGGTACATTGGATACATGGCTCTTATGAGCAAGTGTGTTGTGACTGAGCCATCCTCTTTCGAGGAAACTGTGGAGGATCCCACATGGGTAGACGCCATGGTGGAAGAGTATGATTCTATTGTCAGAAACAGTGCATGGGAGATTGTTCCTAGACTGGAAGGGAAATCAGTGGTGAGTTCGAGATGGATCTACAAAGTTAAGCAGGTAGCTGACGGGAGTGTGGAGAAGTACAAGGAAAGATTTGTTGCCCGAGGCTTTTCACAGATATAGGGGATCGATTATGAGGATACCTTTGCACGTGTCGCAAGGTATTCTTCCATACGGAAAATTCTTACTCTCTCAGCGCAAATGGGATGGCACATTCATCAAATGGATGTGAAGACTGCATTCCTCAACGGATTCATTGAGGAGGAGGTGTACATTAAGCAACCCGAAGGCTTTGAGGTCTTCAGCAGTGAGTCGCATGTGTGCAGGCTCAAGAGAGCACTGTATGGGTTGAAGCAAGCACCATGTGCTTGGTACACACAGATGGACAGCTATTTCACTGGACCTGGATTCTCCAAGAGCGAGGCAGATCCTAACCTATACCAGATTGTGGTGGAGGGTAAGTTGCTTATCATTTTACTGTATGTAGATGATTTGATTCTAACGGGTGATGAGCTGTTGATACTTTCATGCAAGGATGATCTTGCTAAGGAGTTTGAGATGAAGGAATTGGGCCTCCTTCACTATTTCCCAGGATTGGAAATATGGCAGCACAATGGTGGACTGTTTGTTTCTCAGGGTAATAATGCTCGGGAGATACTGGAGAAGTTCAACATGCATGGCTGCAAGCCTGTTGATACTCCTCTTTCTGGAGGTTGGAGGAAGGAGGATGCCACTTCGGGAGAAGAAAAGTGGATGCCACTGTTTATCGACAGTTGGTGGGGTCGCTGATGTATTTGGTCAATACATGACCCGATATATGCTATGCAGTTAACCAGCTTTCACAAGGTATGGTTAAGCCTACCAAGCTCTTTTGGAAGGCGGGCAAGCATGTATTGCGTTATTTGAGAGGCACATCGGGATATGGAGATTGGTACAGACAGGAGGATGTAGATTGGGCAGGGAGCTCAACGGATGACATCAGGTACTATCATATCAGATATTGTGTGCAGCAAAGGATCATGCTACTTTCATACATTCCAACGGAGGATGAGGATGTTGACATTCTGACAAAGGCGCTCACCAAGAGAAAATTCGAATACCACCGAGGCAGGATAAGGGTTGCTTATAATCCATATCTTGTCGAGAGGGAGTGTTGAGATTGCAACAAGATGATGGAGCTTAGTGAAAAGAGTCGCCTTCACTAAGTGGGCCCGCAGGCAAATTATGGTGCAAAGTCTATTTTTAGACATATGGATCATGTCTATGAGTTGCAGGATGTTGTTTATGGATGATTGGTCAAGTTGGAAAAAATAGATGGAATTCTATTTTTAGACAACAGCGGTGACACTGTCAACTCTAATTATAGAGCAGTCAAATATTATTAGCTTATAATAATATTTAGACTATAAACTTTATCTTATTCTCTTGGAGCACTTCAGTTTGAGCTACAGATGTGGCATATGCAGCTGTGAAAAGGAAATACATTTCCTTTGTGGGTCATTTGAGTTGTTTCATGCATGACTTCAATTAGAACTCAATCAATTGAGTTTGGTGGAGTTGATTGTGGAGTTGACGGAGTTGTGTTCAGTTTGACTTGGTTAAACTAGTTGTAATTAGTCTAACTACAAATAGAATCATGATGAATTGTTAAACTAATTATTAACTCATAATGCAACTAAGGAATACATCAGTTAACTCAGTTGCATGTCAGTGCATGTTCAGTTTAGCAGGGACAAGTGTTAGACGATCAGATTGCTATCAGTTGTGACTATAGTTGTGCATGAGGATTTGCACAATAAATGGGATTGAGTTATGCCAATGAGAATTGGCCAATACCAAGTGATTATAGCGTCTACTCACGTGATTCCTAGTGTGAGTGATTCTTTTGAGGTAAATACGAATTTGGTTCAACCATTCTCATCAATTCTTGAGCAGGTATTGAGCAGTGGAGGCAGGCAAGCAGTGGAATAGATTTGGAGATCAGATCTGAGATATATTGTGTGTAACAGGTGGAGATAGTGTTGGATACTTGTGAGAAGTATTGACTATTGTAATGTTACATGTTCTCAATCCTTAATATACAGATAGTGTGGGGTTTTCAGTTGTAAGCTTTCCCCGAGTTACATACTGTGTTAATGTGTGAATGCTTTTGATGTTTTATTGATATTGATGCTGCTATATTGATGATCAACGTAGAGGAGCTTATGTATTCTGTATGTATTCTACAATAGTACATGATCAAGATAATCTCCATTGAATATGTGTTTATTATTCAAAATTTCTATATTTTACTGGGCTTCCTAAAGGCGCTCTTGCACAGTCAGATCAGTGCAAGGGATGTACTTTGGGAAAATTTGTGAAAGCCACCTTTCATGAGAAGGATAGTCATGCCACGAAGATCCTTGAGAGAATTCACACAGACGTGTGTGGACCTTTCTCAGTAGCTTCGACAGCAAAGCACAAGTGCTATGTGATCTTTGTTGATTATTTCTCAAAAGTGCTTGATCTTCTTCTCGGAGAAGAAGAGCGAGACATACTCAAAGTTCTGTGAGTTCAAAGCACTGGTCGAGAAGGAATCGGGGAAGAAGGTGAAGGCTCTTAGGGGCGACAATGGTGGTGAATTCATCTCTGGTGAGTTCAAGGACTTTTGCAGCGGAGAAGGGATTCGAAGAGAGCTCATAGCTCCCCATAACCCATAGCAGAACGGGGTTGTTGAGCAGAAGAACAGAATGATCGTGGGTGTTGGACAGGCGATGTTGCATGATAAGAGCCTACCCCTTCACTTGTGGGTGGAGGCATGCAATACTGCAGTATATGTGCAGAACCGTTTTCCTCACAAGATACTTGGCATGAGTACACCCGAGGAGGCTTACTCTGGTAAGAGGCCTGATATTTCCCATTTGAGGATTTTTGGTTCTCCTGTTTACACGCATGTGACGAAGGATGCTAGGAAGAAGCTGGAGCTGACCGTAGAGGTTGGGATATTTATGGGGTACACTGATACGCCCCACAACTATCGTAGGTATTTGCCAGACAGTCGCAAGACTGCTGTGCGACGGGATATGAAATTTCAGGAGGAGAAAGCCATGAAGTGTTTGCTTCAGAGGGAGCCACACTTGCATGCAGATGAGGAGCTATTAGTTCCTAAGGATGAGATTCAGGATGTGGATCAGCCACAAGATGAAGTTCATGGAGTGGAAGACACCACTCATGCAGTGCCAACCATCAGAGGGTGAAAGGGCACTACAGAAGCTGTGCGACTGGCTCAAGATGCAGAGAAGGTTGTAGGACCATCTACAGCACAACGTAGACAGAGACACTCACCTGCTCGGTACACTGGATACATGGCTCTTGTGAGAAAATGTGTCATGAATGATCCATCCTCTTTCGAGGAAGCTGTGGAGGATCCCGTATGGGTAGATGCCATGGTGGAAGAGCATGATTCGATTGTCAGAAACAGTGCATGGGAGATTGTCCCAAGATCGGAGGGGAAATCAGTGGTGGGTTCGAGATGGATCTACAAAGTGAAGCAGGAAGCTGATGGGAGTGTGGAGAAGTACAAGGCAAGATTTGTTGCCCGACGCTTCTCACAGATAGAGCGGATCGATTATGAGGAGACCTTTGCACCTGTCACAAGGTATTCTTCCATACAGACAATTCTTGCTCTCTCAGCGTAGATGGGGTGGCACATCTATCAGATGGATGTGAAAAGTGCCTTCCTCAATGAAGTCATTGAGGAGGAGGTGTACATAGAGAAACCTGAAGGTTTCAAGATCTTCAGCAACAAGTCACATGTGTGCAGGCTCAAGAGAGCGATGTATGGGTTGAAATAAGCACCTCGTGCTTGGTACACACGAATAGACAATTATTTTACCGGACTTGGATTCTCCAAGAGTGAGGCGGATCCTAACCTATACCAGATTGTGGTGGAGGGTAAGTTGCTAATCATTGTACTTTATGTAGACGATTTGATTTTGACGGGAGATGAGCTGTTGATACTTTCATGCAAGGACGATCTTGCTAGATAGTTTGAGATGAAGGACTTGGGCCTCCTTCATTATTTCTTGGGATTGGAAATTTGGTAGTGCGGTGGTGGACTATTTGTTTCTCAGGGTAAGTATGCCCTGGAGATACTAGAGAAGTTCAACATGCATGGCTGCAAGCCTATTGATACTCCTCTTCCTGGAGGTTGGAGGAAGGAGGATGCTACTTTAGCGGAGATAGTGGATGCCACTGTTTATCGACAGTTGGTGGGGCCGCTTATGTATCCGTTCAATACACAACTCGATATATGCTATGTTGTTAACCAGCTTTCACAAGCTATGGTTAAGCCAACCAAGCTCTTCTGTAAGGCAGGCAAGCATGTATTGTGTTATCTCAGAGGCACATCGGGATATGGATTGTGGTACAGACAAGAGGATGAGGTGAAGCTATGTGGCTTCACGGATGCAGATTGGGTAGGGAGCCCAACAGACAGAAAGAGAACATCTAGAGTGATCTTCAGTATCGGGTTGATCGCAGTTTCTTGGTACACCAGGAAGTATAGATCTGTGGCACTCAATTCAGTAGAGGCCGAGTATATGGCAGCAAGTTTGGCTGCATGCGAGGCTATATGGATGAGGAAGATCCTGGTTGGGTTGTTCGGGTCACACTTGGAGCCTACTGTGATTTATTGTGATAACCATAGTTGCATTAAACTCTCCGCTAATCCAGTATTTCATGATATATCCAAGCACATCGACATCAGGTACCATCATATCAAAGATTGTGTGCAGCGAAGAATCATGTTAGTTTCATACATTCCCATGGAGGATTAGGATGATGATATCTTGACGAAGGCACTCACCAGGAGCAAATTCGAATACCAAAGAGGTAGGATAGGGGTTGTAGATAATCCATACCTTGTTGAGAGGGAGTGTTGAAAATGCAACAAGATGATGGAGCTTAGTGAAAAGATGTCGCCTTCACTAAGTGGGCCCGTAGGCTATTTTTGGCGCAACATCTATTTTAGACATATGGATCATGGTCTATGAGTTGCAGGATGCTATTTATGGATGATTGGTCATGTTGGTAAAAATAGATGGACCTCTATTTTTAGACATATGGGCGGAGTCTATTTTTAGACTACTAGTCAAAAATAGAACAATCGAATATTATTAGCTCTTAATAATATTTGGACTATAAACATTATCTTATCCTCGTGCAGCACTTCAGTTCGAGCTACAGATGCGGAACATGCAACTGCCAGAAGGAAATACGCTTTTCCTATGGGTTAGTTGAGCTATTGAATGATGGACTTCAGTTAGAACTCAAGTGATTGAGTTTGGTGGAATTGATTGAGGAGTTGATGGAGTTGTGTTCAGGTT
>APFE030950067.1:0-49954 GCA_000404065.3 Pinus taeda | reverse complement strand
GAACAGTCAAATATTATTAGCTCTTAATAATATTTGGACTATAAACATTATCTTATTCTCTTGGAGCACTTCAGTTCGAGCTACAGATGTGGCACATGCAACTGCAAGAAGGAAATACGTGTTTCTTATGGGTTATTTGTGCTATTGCATGATAGACTTCAATTAGAACTCAAGTGATTGAGTTTGGTGGACTTGATTGAGGAGTTGATGGAGTTGTGTTCAGTTTGACTTAGTTGAACTAGTTGTATTTAGTCTAACTGACAAATACACTAGTGATGAGTGGTGTGAATTAATTATTAATTAGTTCACTAATTATTAAGTCATAAATAAACTAAGGAATACATTAGTTAACTCACTGCATGGACAGTTCAGTGGAGACAAGTGTTAGAGGTGGGTGAAAGGGTGAGACTACTATCAGTTGTGACTATAACTGTGCATGAGATTTGCACAATCATTGATTGAGATTGCCAATAAGGATTGCGCAGTACAAGCCAAGGGAATTCGAACTTTGATCTGATCTATTCTCAACTTGGATTGCGCAATAGAGATAGGCAAACAATGGAGGAGATTTGAACCCGTGACTTGTTAAGATCTGAGCTAGTTTGTGTGTAGCATGTGGAGATAGTACTGAGTACTTGTGAGGAGTATTGTACTATGTATTGTTACATGTTCTCTATCATTATAATATATAGACAGTTGGGGGTTTTTAGCTGTATGCTTTCCCCATTACATACTGTGTTGATATGTGTGATTGATGTTTCAATGTGCTCATGCGATTGTTTTTTTTATTCCGCAAATTGATGATCAATGGTAGAGGAGGTTATGTATTATGCATGCATTCCGCAAATAGTGTATAATCAAGATAATCTCTGTGAATAGCTGTTATATTATTCAAATTTCTACATTTCTCATGGGTTAAAATAAGATAGAAATAAATATGTTTTATAATACATGATAACACATAAACAAATAAAAAATCATGAACACCATATTTTATCCTAGAATCCCATACCAAAAAATTGAATAATATATGTAATATTTCTCATGGCTTAAAAGAAGATAGAAATAAATACTTTTTATAATACATGATAACACATAAACAATTAAAAATACATGAACACCATATTTTATCCGAGAATCCCTTACAAGAAAATTGAATAATATATCTACTATTTCTCATGGCTTAAAAGAAGATAGAAATAAATACATTTTATAATACATGATAACACATAAACAATTAAAAATACATGAACACCATATTTTATCCTAGAACCCCTTACCAGAAAATTGAATAATATATCTACTATTTCTCATGGCTTAAAAGAAGATAGAAATAAATACACTTTATAATACATGATAACACATAAATAATTTAAAATACATGAACACCATATTAAATCCTAGAATCCCTTACTAGAAAATTGAATAATATATCTACTATTTCTCATGGATTAAAAGAAGATAGAAATAAATACATTTTCTAATACATGATAACACATAAAGAATTAAAAATACTTGAACACCATATTTTATCCTAGAATCCCTTACAAGAAAATTGAATAATATATCTACTATTTCTCATGGCTTAAAAGAAGATAGAAATAAGTAGATTTTATAATACATGATAACGCAAACAATTAAAAATACATGAACACCATATTTTATCCTAGAATCCCTTACCAAAAAGTTGAATAATATATTTACTATTTCTCATGGCTTAAAGGAAGCCAAATGAGCCAAAGTAAGCCCTCCACTCAACACTCAATTCAGGAATATGCAATAGAGAAGATCTTAACAACTTCATCACATATAAAGAGAATCATAAAGATTTTAACAATTTCATCACATATAATTCACAGGCTCTAAGACCATGGACCACAAAAGTCATGTGCCCACATTTATGATTTCCTTTAGCTTTATTATTACTTAGTATACAAGCAAATGATGTAATCACGAGTCAAAAATATACTAAGTTACTACATAATGGATTCACTCATCCCTTTTAATACTAATAAAAATCTTAGCTATATCCTTGATAACTTTGTAAAAATCTTATTTTAGTAAAAAGTCAAAGAAAACTTCATATGGATGATCCAATTAAATACTTTCTTTTCAATATTTACCTAGTTTCTAAAATTTCTTATAACATACTACACCCTCACAGCCTTAAGGCTTTCCCATTGTAGCATGTGGTGCAATTGCTAGTTTTTAATATTCTATTGTATCTCATGGAAAGAGACCTTAATGCAATACAATTTGTTTCCATGTTAAAATATCAACCATAGTCATCACAAAAATCATTATCAACCATATTCAATTATAAGAAACCATAATCAACCAAAGATAACCATACTCTATAATCAAGGATAATTAACCAATAAGAACCATTGTGAAAAAAAGTAAATTACTGTTAACAATAATTAGCCATAGTCAAAGAAAATCATTAATAGTCAACCATAATCAACATTATCAACACTGTATACTATATTCAATCATAATCAACCATAGTAATTTTAGTTGACAATACTAACTCTTTGAAAAAAATGTTTTAAGATAATGAAACAATTTCAACTATAATCAATTATAAACAACTACAATCAACCAAATATAATGATACTTGATGGGTGTTCAAATTGGCACATTTTCAACACCCACCCATAAGTTTTTTTGATGCCATTCATCCCCTTTTCATTCTTTCGTTATGCTTGTTGCACCCATTATTACTACTTTTGGTGTAGGCATGAATAATCTCTTTCTCTCGCCATTTTTGCATTTATTCTGTCCATCATGTTGTGAAATTGCCATCATTCATACTAGCACTATGAGGTAGGAGCAAAAGTTTGTGGCCGCAACTCCTTCATGTGGAAGCAACGTGAGTTGCGAGATCATAACAGGTGATGCTAGCGGACACACAGGTGTGCAAATCCTCAGACCAAGACAGGAAAGTGTTACAATTCTCATCCATGCCATTACTGCAACTTCTTTGGGTTTCTACAACTCTGATATAGCCACTTACAAAAAAGAATATTACAATTCTCCCATGACCAATGAAGCTGGTAAACTCATCAATGCCATATTGTGGACAAAGTCCCTAGATTTTGCATTGCTACCACTTTCATTGTTGCAACTTTGGCATACTACGCCAGGTTGTCAATCAATACTTCAATGGTACGCTGAACATGAATCTCTCATAATCAAAGATGACAAAGGAAATTTGATGACCGATTAAGAAGGACAACTTAGTTACGAATGACACCTAAGTCATCGAAGTCAGATTTCGTTTAATTCATACGAATTTCTAAACAAACTATAGCAAGATGAGCTGCCCGATTCTCTCGAGCTGGTCATCCGATCTTTAACTTGGTGTAGATGGAAAGCCCTTTTTGTATAATACCTAGCTTCCTTTGCAAGATAGGTAGAGAGGAAGAGAAGGAAGAATTTACTGTTGAATTGTTGTGTAATTTTTCTATTCTTTGTAATACAAATTTTTTGTTTGCTCCAATTACTCAATGTTAATTTCGTCATGGTCTATCGAAGTATCTCGTTAAATTGGGGCGCCTTCCTTAGCTTATACTGGATAACATTAACAGGTAATTAGTATATAAAATTCTTTTAATGTACAATTAGTTCCCATTGATGTAATTCCATTGATTTTCTGTGCTGCAACTTCTGGAATTTTAATCCATAAGACCCTTTTAGGAGCCATCATTGCATTACTCTGAAAAGGGGAAAAAATTCTATCTAAGTTGTAACGTTGACTTTGTATCATTTCGCATCTTTGAAAATTTTAATTGTAAAGCACAAAACACTTACAATGTTTTTATTTCCCCTAGGTTTTTATTTCCCTTTCCATAACAATTACTAATTGCAATATTTTAATAGTCACATAAACTTTATCTATACAACAACATTTTAATTACCACGTTTTTTAAAACCAACCAATAATACAATATACCACCCAAAATTCCAACTGTTTTAGAATTTAAATGCAATGCACCACTGTAAATACAACAATACATTTTTTTAAATTTGAATGGGGGTATTTGAGATTTGCAAAATGTGCAAAGATAACTGTACATCTCTGTTGATTGAATTGTAGATTGCATTGTAATAGCACATTTCGAATGTGTAAATGTAAGCCGACTAATTATATATTGAAGTTACTCGTTAAACAATTTTGCAAGTTAGAATTTAGGACAACTTATTGCTTTCTTTGATGCGTTGCTTTTTTCTTGGGTTGATGCTCATGTTATCGGAATTCACAGTGGCATCCTGCAAAGGGACTCCTCAGAGTTCTACCTTCGAATTTATTTGAAACTGAGATCCTTTTTTCTATTTCTGATCAAATATAAATGAACTTGGATGATTAAAATATAATGATAAAAACATAAAATATATGTGTGTGGGGTTGTGGGATGGAAATATAATATATATAATGATAAAAACATAAAATATATGTGTGTGGGGTTGTGGGATGGAAATAATTGGAGTCTAAGTTACTATGACGTCGGGTTTCATCGACCACTTGTTACTCAGTACTAATCCCGTCGTGTCCAGAGTCCACCCCAACACACAGTGGTTTTTGTTGGAAAATTTTAATAGTTTTCCTTCCTTCGAGCACAAGTCACAAGTGTAGAGAGTGTGTCCTCTTGTCCAGAGTCCACGCCAACACACAGTGGTTTTTGTTGGAAAATTTTAATAGTTTTCCTTCCTTCGGGCACAACTCACAAGTGTACAGAGTGTGTCCTCTTTCGAAGTCTTACTTTCAAAAGGGCTCCTATATCCGAAGGTGGCAAAACCTATAACACAGATGTTTCTCTACGTGTATTATTACACACCTCGCAAAATTTATAATATCTGAATTTAAAGCAACTCAGTTTGTCTCGTCAATCAAGAGAGCTTATGCTGTCGTGAAGATAGATTCAATGATTTATCTTCAATTCACACCTTCGAGCAGAACTGCATCAGACAGGCCGGCAATGGTAGAGAATACAGTACTGTAACTGCGCGTTATTCAGAATAACCAGGAGGGCCAGACCGCCTAATACGGCTTCTGCCCGAGGTAATTTCCTGGTGGAAAGTAATTGCACGTCATGAAAATCTGACCGTTGTAACAAACAACCCTTGCACAGCCAACACTTCTTGTATTCTTCCACACGATCTGGGTGTAGTGGCCACACATCTCTTCTCCGATGCACGAATTTTTTCCATAATGGTAGTACTTCTTCTCACTAACCCACGCAATAACAGCATCATGGGGCTGCCAATTCTTGCCACTTCCCCAGAATATGTTCTCCCCATACGGACCGAACGAATGCCTTAATGCACAATCACTCCGCCTCCGTTCTGCGTACCACCGTGCATATCCGGCAACCCTCTCGTCCCATACCAGTGGGGGCTCTCCGAGCTGAGCCCTTGCCTGGTTCTGTAGGTCCAAAAACTGTTGCGCTTTACTGTTGTTATACGCAGATAAACCCTTATGGAATATGACCGTTGTTCTATTGAAACGGTCAAGCTTGGGTGGCGCTGGATGTCCTGGTGCTGCCGGAGAACCCGCTGCATTCACAGCAGAACGGAGCAGCAGCAAGTAAAGTAGGGTTATACAGAGAACAATCTCTGAGCAGACTGCTTTTAACATTGTGCGTTTCATAAAGTCAGTCTGCAGAACCGAAATCGAACAAGATGCACTGAAAATCTCAAGGTATGCCAGTACGTTTATAATCGTATTGGAACAATTTAACGTTTGGAATGTTAGTGGCTTCCCAACAAATGAAGGGGCCCATAAATTTCCCATCGACGTTCGAACATGTAAAACATAACTCCATCTATATTTAACCATTTCTTTTGATAATTATATCATGAACATGTAGAAGATAACTCCATTTATATTTAACAATTTCTGTTGATAAGTATATCATAACACGTTTCCGAAGGACTCGAAGGACTAAATCAAAAGCTTAAACTGAACGTGCAGTACATGTCTTTAGAGGTTGCCGTGCTTTGATTCTGGGTCACCGGCTATGGTTGTAGATATTGAAACATTCAGATATGATTCTCCAGATAAATTCAACCCGACGTCACAGAGCATCTATAGAAGTAACTAGCATATTTTGGTGGTTACCACATTGACCAACCATAGAAGCGAATAAGAAAGTGCCAGCTTATCCTCGGGAGAATAAAGGAAAAAAAAACTGATATCAGCTTTTTTTTCCATAAGAAGCATCTGTTTCAGTATAGAATCCAGTCATATAAATAAGCTGTGAATCACAAGAAACAGATCAATATTAAACATTATGAGTAATCAGAAAATTTATTTTCAATGGGAAGAATGATCAAAAAACTAAGTATTATGCTAAATCATTGGGGAATATTGGAAATACGCCTTGCAACATATCTATAAGAAATATTATTTACTTATTGTGATAAAAAAATTCAAAATAAGATAAATTTTTAATACATTAAAAAATAATAAATAAAAAGTTAAATTTGATTGAAAAATATATAAGTTCTTTTGAGTTTATTAAAAATAGCTACCAGGTTAGTTTTTTATTCGAGTTAAAAATTATGTTGTATTTAAAAAATTGCATAAAATTATAATATGTATTGGCCAATGTTAAATTAATAGTGGTTAATACGAAAATCAAATCGTAAAATCTTTGTAGAGACAAGGAATTCAAAACATACAACTAATTACATAAATTGATGCTATTATTAACATATATAATTTACGAAAACATGAGAAGACAAGCCTTATCTATAAATCACAAATATATGTTACTAGATATTTCAAAATGATTGTTCCTGGATCTTGCTTATCGCAACAAGCAACAATGTTTTAGGATGTATCTCCACCCAACCATAGGTTCACTTGGACAAAATCTTTTTACGGGCAGCTAACTCTAAGTCCTCAATCAACTACTACCATTAGTGGATCATTTGTCTCGCAACATTCTCCTTCGGAAAGAATGAATACTTTTCATCATCTTTCATCAATTAAATAAAAAATGGATTGGGAGATGATGGGCATGCACACAATACATGTGTCATTGTGCAAACTTTTATTTTTCTTTGTTTTTCTTAATTCAACATTTTTTTTTAGTTAATTTAACCATTTCTTATTTTATTCCTTTCTACTTTTTGTTAACTTATGATTATTGTTTTTATAGTTTACTTTTACTTACTTATTTAGAACTTCGTTTTGTTATTTATTATTTGATTTATTTACTGTTATTATTATTTTTCCCTTGTTTTATTTATTTATGTATTAATATTATTTCATTTTTTTATATTATTATTATTTATTGATTTATTCCTATGAAGCATTACATATTCCCCAGAAACTTCATCTTGAAGTTAATTTTTTTCATTTAACTTATTTATTTGTTGATTAACCCATGCTCGTTCAACACCATTTGTTGAACTAGTATACTAGTAGCTATTGAAAATTATAACATAACATCGGGGAAATCATAAGGAATATGAAGCCATTTTCCTCACTTTTTGAACGAGGTGTAAAGCCTTATTTGTCTATACCAGAACCCCAAGGCTATTATTTCATTTTCCCCAAGGCAGACATCCAATCTCAATACTTAATGTCTCTGAGTATCTCAAAAGGTTGGCCTAATTCCCTCCCCAACTCAGAAAGGTGCACAACCCCACGCATCGATGTCCTACACACACTTATGGAATTCAATATCCCTCTAGTATCAAGTGTTGTACCTCCTCAAGATGGTCTCATATCCCCTCAAGAGATATCCACCAAGAGCTATAGAAGGAAAAAAAACTAGCATATGTAGTGTTGATTGACTCTGTCCCGAGCCCAGATGGTGTTAGATATTTTGGCTTGTAGGTATGGGCTCTTGCAAGATCACCAAATAAATAGCCCTATCCACACATTTGTGGATTTACTATCAATCACATTTCAATATGCATCCAATGCATTTATTTTTATTTCCCAAAAAAATTCATAATTTTGTTGATGAAAAAGGAATTACATGTTGCAAATGCACTTGGTGCATTCATAAAAAACCCTCCGAAAGTAAGACATCAAATGCATTAGTGATTATAATAGTCTTCTATTTTTCCTTTCTTCCCCTTCTTCTTTTTCAAATCCTTCCATATCCCTATTGTAGGTTAGATGATGACTAAATACAAATTCCTTGAAACATGGATGACCTCCTTTTATGATTCAAAGCTCTCAAATACATGAGATCTTTTAGTTCACAAAATCCTTCATTCTTTGTTTCTACTATTTCGAGTACTTCAGGAGCTAGTGTGAATACCATTTATGTGTTATGGTTTAGTTCTATTGTCTTTTAATGGTATTATTGTAGTTATTATTTTGTTAGTTTCCTCTTTCTCTATAGTTGGGGGATTCTTTTGATTCACCACTTCTTTTTTTAGCAAGCAGGGCCTCATAAGTTTGTGAATGCTTTGATTTGGTTTGTTGTCCCTTCTTTTTATTTTCTATATTTTTTGCCAGAGGACAACTATCTTGTAGATGCCCTCTAAAGCTGAATACATGAAATCTAAGGGTTGTGTTTTCATAATCTAATATTTGTGTCCACCTGAAATTTCTATTGCTCAACTGTATACAATCTAGATATCCCTCCTTGAGGTTCTTCTCCAAGAAAATGAAAGCATATGTGAAAATCCCCTACTGTTTTCTCTCACCATCTATTCTGATGAAATCTCCCAAAGCATTCCCAATGTCTTTAATAACTTGATTGTGACAAAAGGGAAGTAGGATATTAGGCACCCACACCCATACATGTTTTTTCTTTTTTTTACCTCCATTGTTGATGAATCAAACTTTCGGAATGAGGGAGTGATGAATAAACTAGCTCTTCCCTAGAACCACAATTTTGCCTCGATAATTTTGTAGTAATATTTTCTGTGAAGGGTGTAAGATAAAGAATCCCCTCGAGAATAATTATATATCACATTTTGTAGTCTATTTTTTGTAGACCCATTAGTATAGATCCTCGAGTTTGGGTTAGATACTATTAAAACGATAAATAAATACCTCTTCATGAAAATATGAAAACATATTATCTACTTTATGATTCTAGATCTCATTATTTGGGTGGTATTGCATCGTTTCTACAATGTAAGGCCCAGGAAATGTTCCTATAAGAGTAGTAACCTTCACATTTGCACTCAATTTGACAACTTATTTGTAGGAGACAAGATGTCTTGATCCTCCAAGTAGTCTAGTTATCAATGATATAGTGGGTCCTCCTCTTATGTTGTATTCATTTAGGAATGTTTGATCCTGGAGTATCTACTTTCCTGAGATATTATTTTGGTTAATTGTAGAGACTCCCTCTCACTGTTGAATCTTGCGTTTAATATTTTACACTATGTTTGTGTCAAAGGCCCAAATTATAATAGATCTACCCTCCAAGGTTTTGATGAATATATGTAACATATTCTCCTATTCTATGGATAAAACTTGCTTCTTTCTAATCATATCTGTTATAATGAAAGGATCAAAAAGTGGAGGAAAATGTAGATTATTCGAGCAAAACTAGATCTGCAATGAAGGTGTGATAGAGCATCTTGTAAATCATAGATGACCTTCTAACCTCTTTCTCATGGGATTTGACCCAAAATTGAGCTGATCTTGGACCATAGGTTCAATGTCATTTTGGTGTAGCTATAATTCCTCTTCACCTCGAATGAATTCCCATTCATCGAGTTGCCAACTTGACACACTGGGCATAATTTGTTGAGTGACAATTCCTCTTCCTTGCTGAAAAGCACATGTTGAATCTCTCACTTTGGCCATGTTCCATGGACCATTGTTGCGCATTGAGCATAAAGTATGGTGTATCATACATGAAGACCTCACTGCTAGTTCGAAAATGCCCATGTTTGTCATTCTAGCCAACATATCCATGTTATCCCCACCACTACAAATATTTTAACTCGTTTTTACTCGCCAATTCATTAGTTATAACAACATAATACCATGTAAATTAATCCACATGACAACTCTAAGATTTCATCCTCAGAACACAACATCATTTTTATCACAACATTCTAAACAGTAAAAATAACATGCCCATGCAAGTCATAAAATTTGCATTAAATTACCACATGTTTCATATCATGAAATATGTTCATAAGTCATAGCATCAACATATTTTTATCAAACATATATCATGGCATCACATAATAAATTAAACCACATGGCAATATAAACTCATATCATAAATCAATACATATCAAATATAGAGAAATAATACACTAGAAGCATTTTTATCATGATTTATTTTCTTATGAAATGAATGAATACTAAATATAATATAAGAATATGCAATATCCATCTATGATCTAGCTTATCTCATCAATACTATTAATGTCAGGTTTACACCAAAATACCAATTACTTTTCAATAGTTCTTCCTACTTGTTTTTATCAATTTCAGCATAGTCCCTCTGAAAGTGTTGTTATAGCATTTTCAACAACATTTATTCTTAGACTTTAGTTTTTATTCTTAATCCTTTAAGCCTTTATCTTGATATATCCTAGCTAATTGTGACTGTTTTTAGTGCACAATTTGATACGTTAGCACCTTAGAATTATATGGGTCATCGTTGTGACCCTCACCAATTAGCTATATTCATCATTCATGTTGTCCAATTTATTTATTCTATAACCTTAAGATATTTTTCCATTAAGAGAGAGACACTCCTTCATTGTCATCACATAAGTTGGTCATTTGATTCATTACATTTCGATCATTCAACCTAGCACTAGAATGTTATTCATTAGGTAGACACCCCAAGGAAGTTGTCTGATCTTTAATCAACTTATTTAATCTAAAAATTCTCATATTTTTGTTCAATGGGGTACCTTACCTAAATAACAATAATAGTTGTTAAGGTAGGAGATTATTTCCTTTATGCTAAGGTATTTCCTCTTTTCCCCATTTTAAATTCCCATCCTATATGTGTATATTTTGTCTATCTTCATCATACTATAATTATTGTGTCAATAATTCTCTTACCAGGTTTTTTTTTTATGTTATTTTTTTTGACATAATTCTTTTATTACCATTCTTCCCCTCGGGAGAAGTGATTTCCTCAGAGTAAGATAACCAAATGGATATTATTAATGACTTCGACCACAATAATTCAACAATTCTCTAAATCCATTTTAGGTTATCTTAGTAATTCGATCATATCTAAATTATTAAGTCATCATCACTACACAACTCATTATGAGTCGATCTAAATGTTATAAGCTTGTAGGTTCTCTTTCTAGTCTATGGGAGAGCTCCCTATAGAAACATAACACAATTGTTTATATGATATTCTTCCTAATCAATATTCATCCTGAGGCCATAACTCTTAGGATTTTCATTTATTCCATATCTCATTCATCCAAGAGCCTCAACCAATGGACCATACTTCCATCCACCAATCTGGATTGTTTACCAATAATACACAAAGAACAATCTCATTTTTAAACACTTACCACTACAACAATTTCTCTATCGTTTATTCCAAATAGATGTAATATTTCTCTTCACCACTAATGAGGATTATGTGGCCTTTGTATAACCACAAATATTGTATAATTCGATCTAAAAAATTCTAGAGCTAGGGAGCCAATTGATCTTCACACGTGTATATTATCCATATCCACTTATCAAATTATGGTAATAGAGAAACATACCATATTAATTTCAGAAATAACTCTTCACATCAACATAGATTTTTGTCATAATTGAATATCTATCACCCATAACAAATAATAATTATATTATATATTGTCATTGTTTATAACCTATATACTTATATTAAAACCTTTAATTCATGATTTCCTCTTTGACATACATATTCAAAAAGTAAATTCAATCAAAAACATCAAACTATATGTGTAATTCAAACCTAAATGAATATGCCTCTTAGTAATTTATTCTATCAAATTATGCATATACATGGTCACATACCTCTTCACCCTAAGCCACAAGAATTTTTGGGACAATAATTTTACATAAAGTTTTTTTTTTTCTTTTTCCATCTGGTATTAACTGACATCCCTCCATGTCTATTTTTAATATAATTTGTATAATAATATTATATATTGTTATAAAGATTCTATTGTTCCGCTTGTCACGTGGTTCCTTAACATATTCATGGGATTTATCAATTTAATGGGTTAACTTTATATAGTCTGGTCGTTATGGTTTTCCAAAAGGTGATTGTGTTCCATTTATCGAGTGAGTTGTTATGTAATTACTTTCTATAATTCATCTTTAACGTAGGTGGTTTGGTAACCTATATAAACCTCTACTAAACATTTTGGAAGCTGCAATTTTTTTTACCTCTTCATTAATTCATGCATAAATTTACATGTACAAGATGATGTTTTTATTGGGTTTCAGTGCCAAGTTTCCTCGCGTTTCCATACATGGTATCCATCCTAGCTGTCCATCCTAGGTTGCGTGAATTGGTAGTGATCGCATGGACCCTCATGGTCTCATACTATGACTAGTGAATTGTTGGGATGAACGTTAAGGATATAACGGTGGGTGTTTCAGGTCTTGAAACCCTAAGCTGTTTTTTTGTTTAGCTCCCTCATTCTGCCTATTTCATTTCTTTTGCCCCTTCATGGTTGTCGTTCCTAGGTGCTACCAATTCAAACCCCATTCAGCCTGGAGGTGGTGTAATCCCACCAAGTGTTATTTTAGAATCCTTGGTAAGAGTTTTGTCGTCGTATGTTGGTTTACATCTGTAATAGATCCTCGCTCTCTCTGCTATGGAATAATTATTTGGGCTTCTTCTTTTCTTTGGAGACTTCAAAGGGTATTTAATGGAAGAGCAAAGTGATGGATGTGTTCTCTGTAGTTCTTTCATTGTCTACAGAAAATGGTAAACCTGATTTTCACCCGACCATGATTTTATTCCAACTCTAACGGCGAAGCTACGTGATTTTCTTTAACCTTACCCAGTTTTTACTTGCAGAGGGATTTCTATTTCTAGAGCGCCAACATTTCACAATTTTTCAAGGTTTCCCATCATGCCACAGAGCGAATTCAGATCAGGTAAATAATTTTTATTCGAATTAGTGCAGGGGTTTCGGTTTTCTCGAATATACTATTTTCATTGTTTTGTTCGAACTAATTTATGTTTCTTTGGGAACCTGTAGTTGAGGCATCGTTTGAGTCCAAATCAAACTACAAAACCCTTATCTAGGTGAGATCATTTATTTTGTTTTCCTTCCATTTTAACTTCTGCTTATACCCATGCTGAGTTTCTCAAATATGTGTCTTTGGAATTCACACATAATTTTTGGGTTCCTGGTTATTATAGGTATAACGAAACCCTTATAGTCATGTCTGAACGACCTGGTTACTATCAACAGCTAATGGTCATTCTTCTCTTTCACAGGTCAGTGTTTTTCATAAACACGAAAGGAGATGATTATCTTACTACATTGCACTATAAACCCATCATGGTTCAGGGTTGATTTAATTTTTCTTTATGTTTCCAAACACTCTTACAGAATTTATAGTTTCCCCTTTCCTTTATTTTTAAAACTCCATATTAGGTTCATAAACTCTCCTTCCGAGAGGGGACCTATCTAAGAAAAAATGTAATAATTGTAGATTTTCGGGGGTGATTTACCCAAAATAGTACTATGGACATAAATATATTTTCTTTATGTTTCCTAGAAGTATATGTATGATTTGAGAAACCCCCCTTTTTTACAAATGATAATTTGCCAATAGTTTCGTTCTGCCACTTATACAAATGAATGTAATTACTGTGGAGTTAACTTCATGCACATAACATGTTGTTTACTATTTCACTTTTGGCATCTATGGGTAGTTAAATAAATAAATAGTTCAGTTGTATCTATATATCCTGGGAAATTCTTAGTTACAATTATATCCTTTTTTTTTTTCTTCTGTTGTTTTGTGGAAAATCCATTGTATATCTAAAGGTGGAGACAGATTAACTATTCCTCCCCTCTTCCGAGCTTGGCGCATAGCTACAATGTCCTAATGGAAGCTGTAATAATACACCGGTGTGAACCTGTTTGGTTAAAATTATATTTCCAAATCTTCTCTATTGGATTATTTTTATTTTCCATATTTCCCTTAGCGACTCGATATTACTCCCTTTCCGAGGGTTAATTTTAGTATCAAATCACTAGTTAATTTTAGTATCAAATAATTATCTTTTATTTTAAGAGAACTGTTAAGGTTTATAGGAATTGTTGGTGTTCATTTAGCGTGCAACATTTAGCTTACTCTGTTTCATGTTTGTTTATTTGAACGGCTTGACTTGTTTGTGGAGTTAACCACCATCTTTTATATATATATATATATATATATATGGAAATTTGGTTTACATTTCTCTATAGCATCAGATTTTCCAATTGACGTAATTTGATCTTAGATTTTGTTACCCGTCTCCCCATTAACGTCGGTTAGGACGTTTCGATTCTTGATCTAGGGAATGAGAAAATACATTCTTACGTGTCTGATACCATTTACTTAATATGGTCCCTATAACCATGTGAATCTCGATATTCGCAATAGCTGTTTTTGTTTTTTTATGTAACTAAATATATTTGGTTACAAAAATGTTTCTCCCTATGTATACCAAAATAAGCTTCCACCATTCCCTCACATAGACCACACAGTTTTGGAGAAGTCGCGGGCAAAAATTTTCTTCCTTAGTTTTGATTTAAGAAATACCCATAACAAATTTCCTCCAGACACTCGGGTTACTCTCAAGCTCTTGTTCTCTACGTTAGCTAACTTCCATAGTTAGATCTGATTGGAGAATCTTCCTTCCTCTCCGTCAAATATAGTTATCTCAACTAATCTCAGGCAAAGTTATCTAACGTTAGAAATGAATGCTCCTACCTGTGTATCTCTAAAGATTCACCAATTATTTCCCAATAATACATCTACAATACATCCATTAATTAAAGAATATTTGTAATTTTTCATAAACACGGAGGACCCGACACAAAATATTTCATACATATACATCATGAGTAAGTCTACTTAGAACTTATTAAGTTAAGGCTGCTACTATTTGCGCTATAACTACTTTTACAATTCAGTGTGCAACAATAATGTTCAACTAAACCCATGCATGTAGCATGTAATAAAATTACTCAATACAAACAATATTGTATCACACAATAGGAGGTTCAATCTTGATAAAGAAAGATGACTTTCATATCAACTAAGGCATAGTGTAAATAATATTTTAAATAAACAACCAGAATATATAACTGTAACTAACTCCATCGGCTTGAGATGAATAATTTTCCGACCAACAATGAATCTTTCTCACAGATTCTACCATTACCTAGATCTCCTTTCCCAGAATCAACAACCTCTTATGATTCTAAACAAAGCATTTTTATGCCTTGATCCCTAAAAAAATTTCCTTAGGGGTGCCCTGCCTTATGGCCAAGGATTTTCCCTATTTTTGAAAAAAAATATCTTCTCTTTTTTGTTAACCATTACCTGAGATCTCCTTTCCCCAGAATCAACAACCTCTTATGATTCTAAACAAGGCATTTTTATGCCTTGATTCCCTAACAAAATTTCCTTAGCAGTGCCCTTCCCTATGGCCAAGGATTTTCCCTATTTTTGAAAAAAAGTATCTTCTCGCTTTTGTTAATACTCTTCTTTTTCTCCCACAATGCTTTATTCACTCTTTCTGAGTTTTTTTTCCACACTGAGAGATTTAATAGATTTTTTGCTCCTAATCATATTAAATCACTTTTAACCACCCCTAAGGACTTTTTAGAAGTAAATAAGGGAATTTTATCTTGTTCTTATCCACCCACCTTATTTTCTAAATTTTGGGTAAGGATCTCATTAACTCGAGTTCTTTCCCATGTAAATATCTAGTTTATATTTATTATTATTTTATTTAATACATCACTATGTTTTATTTCAAATTAAGTTCACTATGGCTTTCTAGCCATCACACTAGAATAGTTCATTCCAAATAAACAATATTTACATGAACACTGGGGGGATTACATACGTCTAATTAATTTCAATATATATGTAATCTTTTAACATATATAATTACATAGTCTTAAAACATAATTAATGGATATACTATTTCTCATTGCACATAATCTCATTAGAAGAAGTAGTAGTTTATAATAACGCAATTCAAAAAATATATTCTAATTAATAAAATATTATTTAAATAAAAACACTATCATCAATTCAAGAAAAAATGCATGATTAGTGTCTCATATGTCATAATTGAGTTATGTATAAAGTTTTGTTTTTTTGTGTAAATAGTGGCTTTATATTCCTCAAAATTTAGATGTCAAAATTAAATTGATCTTTATTTCTCTCCCCGAGGATTTTAATTTCCTCATTATGCATCCCAAACCAAGACCAAAAAATATCTTCCTCAATTAAACAAGATTCATATGTCATATAAATTTGATAAATAAAACCCATAGTTACTCCATGGTCATGCAACAAAACAAGTGCATAGGCCTAGCAAGAAAAAGACCCCATCCAACAAAGCTAAAGCATAAGAAACCTAGACACTACATCCAAAAATATTAGCTAACCAATCGAGGGCTAAAAACAATAGCAAATGAACAAGGACCCCATTCATTGGGCCTGAGACTAGTCGCATAGACACCAAACAAAATTATAGACCCTTTGAAACTTTATTCATTCTTGGATGATTAAATTGTGGCTGATACTCTTGCACTTGAACCTAGAGGGTCCATAAGATCACGACTCTTAGAATCACATTCAATGTTGCCCTCCACATTCATCAAGGGGGAATTGATCTTGTCCAAACAAAAACATTGGTTTATGAGCATGGATTTGATATCTTCTAGGATGGAGAAGGCATTGTTTCTCTCCACTTGCTTGTCCTTAAGAACCATATCCAAAAAAATATTCATTTTCTAGTGCGGATAAATTGAACTCAAATATTTTTTCTCTTTCCCCTAGAGTGACTAAGGGAAGGAGCCCATTTGGAAATTCTTTGAAGGTGTTCTTAATCATAATGGGATTGGCACTCAATACTTCAATCAGTCTCTAGCCACTATATTTCCTTTCTTGTCTCTAGCAGAATGAAAACAAAGTAGGTGGTTACTGACTTATGAGAAAAATCCATGCCCTCTGTTTCACCTAAAGAGCACTACAAACACCACTACCTACAAAGAACTCTTTATCTAGGAGGCATAGTTGCAATGTTGGGGATACACTTAGAACATCCATTGAATATCATATGTCTTGCAAAGTAATAAGAGAAGAAACTAAATGAACCCACTTCAAGACCTAACCTTAAGCCAATTATATCATCCTCATACTTCAAACATAATTTCTATACTCTACCATGTTAGAGGAAGAGACGATAAGGGACTCACCACCTTCAACATATGCCCCATATCTAAAAACCTTGAGAAAATTATATATACTCACATATAATGTGCTAACCTTGACACTAGCTACTAAGAAGATGACACAACATCTCATTACCAAGAAAACCAACAAAATTTTAATATAATTCACACATGAAAACCCTCATTTTTTTCAACAAATTGTTTTGATAGGGAATTAATAATCTCCTTAGATATATGCAACAAATCATAAGTCACATATATAATAAACTGATGGTTCATCCTAACACTGGGACGTCTGGAGAACACGAGAGTTGGAATCGGTGTCCAAGACTCCAACACAATGCTTATGCTTTTAGCATTATATTGACGAGCCATGTCATTGGGGACTTGAAACAGAGTGGATGGGATGGAAAATCATCATCCCTACCCCTCATGATAAGTACTCATTGACGAAAGCCCTCAAACTTTCATCAGAACTCACACTTATTTCCTAAGATCACCCCGAAGACAAGGACCCTAGAAAATCATTGTCCTACTTGATCCTACTGACCACAACAATGTTTTGGGGTGAATCTACACCTAACTGTAGGCTCATTTGAATATAATGTTTCTACAATTGGCCACCCCCGAGTCATCAATCAACTACTAATGCCAGTGAATCCTATGTCTTAGAGTATTCTCCTCCAAAAATAACAAATTTGTCTCATCTCGCTTTCATCCATTAAATATAAAGGGAATCCACATTCCCACAATCCATTTATCATCATGCCAACTTGTATTTTTCTTTGTTTCAAGTTTCCATTAACTCAACCTTTTTTATTAAGTTAAATCTTTCCTATTTTATTCATTTCTACTTCTTTTTAGCTTTACTTATTCTTATCATTTTTATAGTATATTTTCATTTACTTATTCAGAACATCATTTTGTTGTTTATTATTTTATTTATTAATATTATTATCCTTTCTTTATTATTTATTATATTAATTCTTTACTATTATTATCTTTTCTTTATTATATGGAGCATTACAAACTTCTTTTGTAGAATTAATAAATTGAAATGTGTAGTGGATAAATTAATTTTTGTTTAGGTACAAAGACTTGCATTAATTTTGGTGTGTAGTAACTGCGAGCAAGTTTACACATATACAATGTTAATTTTACATGATTTTTGACAAAAAGATAAATAGTGGTGGGAACTAACTCCTCATAAGTATATCTATTTACATAGTATTCCTATTCATTTTTATGCAAAGACATGATTAAATTATAGTTGGAACTAATTGATGGTAAATATGTTATTTACCTTAGTATGAGGTCTTCTCAGGGATTTTGTTTTTGCATGGTTTTCCTACAAATCTTAGGAATAAAAAGTCACTACACAAATAGTTAAATATCATGCATGAATATTGCAACCATATCCATAATTTATGACATAAAATATATGAGTTAGCTATACACATGGCATTATATTGTGTAGATGTTGCAATAGCTACTCTCAATTATGATCCAGTCAAATATTTAAATATACGTTTCTAATAATGTTGAAAACAAATATTTGTTTTCCAAAGTTAGACATTATAATTTGAATTGACCAATCCTAACCTAATAATAATGAACAAAAAAATAAATTGCTATGGTCTTGCAATGGGAAATTCTAACATTAATAGCTTCATAAAAAAATATTTTTGAAAACAGTCAAGTCTCAAAAACCTTCTCTTAAAACTAAAACACTTTCTCTTAAAATGATATGTTTGTATCAAAATTATAACTCTATTTCATATCTATATCTAAATTATAACTCTTTCAAATTATCTATTACAATACCACCTTCTTGTATTAAACCATCAAAATTAGAATAATATTGAAAGATTTTTCTATATATTTTTTAATTATTCCAACCTCTATCTTGCACATCTCGCATTTTAAAATATTTTTTAATTCAAAATATAATTTTAAATATCGAAATTTTCTTCATCCAACTTTCATGTTTTGATATAAGTTATTCATATGCCTTTTTTGTCTGATATTGCTTGTACACTTTTGTAACATTTAAATTGGTCATGTCAACTAATGTCCCAGATTTTAAAATTAAGTATCTTGGAGCATAAAAAATTTGATCAACTCAAAATACTAATTGTTTCCTACGTGTTAGCCTCCTACTGCAGCAGGTTACTCATGTTTCATGATTGACATTTTTACAGACCAAATATGTCATACTTTGCACGCTGCAATGCTCCATATTTGCTTAACAGTCTTCAAGCGAAGAAGGGTACTCAGAGTTCATCTAACTGCTTTCTAAATTCTGAGAAGTTATTCCAGTATTGTACAATTTTCAGTTAAAGGGAGGTCCAAACAGCTTAATCTTGGTCTCCCTAGGTTTCAATTTCCTGTTTTAGAATATAGAGAATGAAAATCTGTCCAACAGCTTATCTTGCAGATTCTTAGAATAGGTAGAGAATCAAAGGATCCCAACTGCTTAATCTGGGCCCTTCGGATGAAATAAGGGTAGTCTGTAGATAGGAAAGCATAAAAAAGAAAAATTGAAATGATGGGTTTGCAAGTCTAAGTGCACCCAAACCAAAAGAAGAAAAAATGTTAGGTAAGTAGGCTGGGTAGGTAGTTTTGAGGTTGCTGAATCTTGATTGTTGATCAGTTCCAGGTTTTCAGGTGTCATCTCTACTCAGGACACAATCACCAGGCAGTTCTATGTGAAAAGCTCAAAAACAGGCATAGCTAACTTCCTTTCTCCATCTCCCCCAAATCATTAACTAATTTCCCCAAAAGAGGTCAAGATCCGCTTGATACCTCTTAAGTTGCATCATTTTCATGTCATTAGCTTGGGTGAAGCTCTGCTTTACTCAAAGAAATTCCATACCCTCTCTATAAGATTCTATTCCCCCGTTGCAGCCTAAGATCTCCCAAACTTAGCGCTTTCTTACCATCTCCATATTGACTACTGACATTATTATTTAACTCCCTATATTTTCCCACCCCCCTACTAAAACTATGTAAATCATCCCCTATGTAAATATCCCTCCCCTTGGTTGAAAAATAACCATAAGTACCCCCGGGAATTGCTCAGTTTTTCTGAAACTTAGCAAGAGCCCTCATGCTGCCCCTCCAAACCATATTCTAAATACAATGGACTCCTTCCAAAGTATAAAATCCCTCTTCAGGTTATCGGACCCCTTCCGAGACCTCAAATGCTTTTCTAACGCACTTGCTCCTTCCTTCCGACCGCAATAAACCCCTTTCCAATTTCCTTAACACTCTGTAGATCCTAGCAAGCCAGCTCGCATTGCCACATCGCAATATTCTCACCATATAAGTTATGCCCCATCCGTTGTTACCCGACGCGATATCGCGATATTGGCGATCGGCAGTCGCAAGCGTCGCATGTCCAAATAAATCCCTTCTCGTTCCCCGGTAATGCGATATTGCGATCGCATCAGAGAAGTTCATCGCATCGCCTTAAAATATGAGCACCCCACCATGTCACATCTGTACCAGGGACCCACCGCTGACGTCAGTAGGCTGATGTCATCCACTGTACTGTTGACGTCATGCTGACGTCAACAACCAAAAAACCGAAAATTCACGCAGGAAGAAAAATCGCACTTCCGAGCTCCGGAATAAGAAACAGAGGCAGTTTTCGATGCACGACTAGCGCGAAGTCACGCATCGCTACGGGAAATAGGCCGTTTTGGGGAATCTTTAGGGAATATTCTGATTCTTTGGCCTGTTTTCCGCCGAAAAAGCCCGAAATCGCCCAATTTTGCCAAATTAATCCTGTTTAAAGACAGGAAAGGACCAGAGGCAGAGATTAAAGAGTATCAGATCAAATCAACAGGGAAAAAGCACGTCAAAGAGTATCAGCAAGCGGTGGAAGACATCAATGTAGCGGCAAAGAGTATCAGCGAAAATCATAAACAGCGGCCCAAAGCAGGAGAAAATTTAATACCTTCCAGCAAAGTCAAAGAAAGAGGGCGAGGCCACTCAAACTTTCAAATCATGGTTATTGCACATTTAACTCGCACCAGAATAGAACTACAGATCCCAAAGGATAGTTATTCAAGCAGTACCGCATCGAGCCTCCAAGGGTCACATTGCACTTTTTTTTTTTTGATTCAGCTGCCTCTAGCGCAGCCCAAAGGATTTACCTGAATTTAATTCCAGCAACACTTAGGTTTTTAGAAAAAGCTTTTCCAGCAGACTTGTTTAGGTCAATTGTAATAAATGACTCTCTGATATTTTGCTTATATATACCACCCTGAAAGATGGAGTAGGGGTTGGTTGGTGAGTCGAGAAAGTTGCTTAATTTTTGATATCTCGACATTTTCTTCAAGCAGAGACCTGCACTGTAACTGTCATACTTTCTATAATCAAAGACTGCTGAGAGCATGGATTTCGAAACTGTTTGAAGTGTTTAATTGGCCGAGTGATTACGGAATTCCTGTACTTCTACATGGTTCAATAAGTGTCTCTCAACTCTGTTAATTTTTCATGTTTTGTTTTACCACCGTTCCGCCATCTAAATTGCAGAAAAGAAGAATAGCTAAAGATTTTTTTAAATACACCTTAAGCTCAATTTCTGCAATTTTTCATGTTTTCATCAGAAATAGACATGAACATGTATACTTAAATGATCTTGTTTACGCTATTTCTTTCACATATGAATGAGAGTTTAGGAATTCTTAGCTGCTCCTAGATAACCATTCATTCACTTCTCCTCTCTTTTAGTCTGATGAAGGATTCTCCTTTGCCTTTCATCTCTAATCATCATTCCATCCTCTTAGTAAATTGATAATTGTATCATGTGTGGCTATCCCACTCCTTAATCCTCTCGTGACCAAGAAAATGCAACAGCAAGCCTTAATCCATGACTCCATGCCCAATGGTTTGAAATTTATCACATCTTACCTTGCCTCTTTGCTTGAGATTTCTACCTTCCATCCAAATACAAACAAAAACCCTTGAGCTAAAAGCTAGCCTAAAATCAGCAACAAAGTTGAATCATTAAGAGAGAGCCCTCTCTGATTGCAGGTGGGCTAGAACCTGCAATCCAAATATTGGTTTGTTGTTACCTCGGCCGTATCCCTAAACAGGAGCCTAGGGACAACCTGAGTGATAACACTACGTATTAGAGATATCTTATTAGAAATTAGTAGAGATATTTGTAGGTGTATAAAAATACCCACAGATAGTACTGCAAATCCTAATCATCCTTCTACCAAGAGATCACACCAGAATGAGAACAATAGAAATCACTTCATTACTTGAGAAAATATGTTGTATATGAACATAATATATAGGAGAATTAGAGGTCTCTAGGGATACCTAGAAGATAAGGTTGACAACACAAAAGTTAAGGATAAAAATTCTATGTGAGCTTAGAAGTTTTAAGGATTGTTCTGGTGGAACTCTAATGCCAACAACCACCCCCCCACCCGGATAAGAGAAATATATAGAGGAAATAAGAAAACAAAGAATGTGTCCTAAGAACTAGGGATGCTTAAGTACCCATATAAAACCTATCATAATAAGAGAAAGAGAGAAATAAGATAGAAAGAGATGAATAAAGGAGGACTCAAGATGGCCCCCCAAGGACAACTTCCCTCTCGTCAAACATGTGTCATAATTGAACAATCCTTGGTGATGCCAAGTAATTTTTGAAAATATTTGGTATTTGTTCTTCAATAGGAATATAATCTAGGATCATAACACCATCCTGAATAAGTTGGTGAATTAATTTCATATGGATCTCAATGTGCTTAGTTCATTAATGCTCCATAGGAATTCTATATATATATGTATCATACTATGATTATCACACCATATAATATTATGTTGTGCTCATTGAATGCCAAACTCAATCGTTAAATATCACATCTAAAGAACTTCTTGACATATGAGAACTACAACCCAATACTTAACTTCTTCCATAAATAATATAATTGTTGCTTGTCTCTTGGTGGAAAAAGAAATAGTAGTATAACCAGGACAAAGAACAAATCCAAAGGTGGAAATCAAATCATCCATTGGTCTATCCCAAAAGAAATATTTGAAGCCTACAAGTTCAGGTGAAATAATAAGGTACTCAATGCCATAATTAGAAATTCCTTGAACATATCTCAAAATATGCTTCACTAATTTCAAGTGTCTCTTGGGGATCTTGAGGGAATCTTGAAACCAACTCAACTGCATAGCCAATGTTAGGTCAGGAGTGCTTAAAATAGAGGTAACTACCAACAAGTTAGCAGTATAATGTAGGATCCACCTGGGGTGTGGTGGAACTAGTTGTAAGAGTAACACAAAACTAAAAATGAGTCACTACAAGCTTACAATTAGCCATACCAAAATGATGAAGTAAATCAAGAGAATATTGTTTCTAGAATAGGTGATTCTTTTTTAAAATTGGTGAACCTATAATAAATAAAGTAGTGTAGTAGATGAAGATCCATCATATAAAGATATTCCATCAATTCTTCCATAACATTATGAATCATAGATGAAGATATCCCTATAAGGATCAAATACTACACATATAGAACTAGAAACAACAAATTAAATCCATTTCTTTGATTATAAATGGACAATAATTCAACCCATAAGTAAGCAAAAAAATGTCTTTTTTGTCCTACCAAGCTCTAGAATCCCTTTTGATACAATACAATTATCATTGAAACCTACAAACAAATAAACTATCTACAAAAAACTAGGTGGTTCATCCATGTAAACCACATCAAGTAGATCTCCATGGGGAAAGGAACTCTTTGCATCCATATGGTAAACTGACCATCCTTGGAGGGTACTGAGTGAGATCATAAAAAATATAGAATCCATCTTAGAAACAATGATGAAATTGTTAGTGTACTGAATTCCTTCAACCTCTGAAAAACCTTTAGCCAAACATATTTCCTTATGTTTGTCAATAGATCAATCTACTATATTTCTAGACCCACTTGAAATAGACTAACTTAGATCTCTTTGAAAGAGGAACAAGATCCCAAATAGGATTCTTCATGAAAGAAGAATATTTTTCTACTATGGAAGTCTTCCACTTAGGTTTGCAGACAATATGAGAAAACTGTTGTGGATCTTTTGAAATGGCATTACTTAAAAGGGAGATTCCTTTGGACTATGGTTGATTATATACCTTCTACTAGATGAGAAAATTCAGAACAACTTTCTTCTTCTATAATATCCAGAAAAGCATCACAATTATTATAACCATTATCAATAATTAAATGTGTGAAAAGAGGGGGAGAGGATCCTATATTCTTGTGTTCATCAAAATGAACATTTCTTTACAACAAAGCTTCTATAGAGGTAGGATCAAAGAGTGGTTATGTTTTCATGTCCTCACACTAAGCAATAAATATCAGTTGTTGACTATTTGTTTTCCATGGCTTTTCACTTTTCATCTAGAATTAATGCCCAAGAAGGACTTTCAAATGCCTTGAAAGAAGAGGCATTAGGCTTCTCATGTGTTCAAACATCCACTAGATTCATGTTTTGAATTAACTTATTAGTCGTCATGTTTTGAATTAACTTATGAGGATTCATGTCTTGAATGTAATTGGAACAATTAATTGCTTCAACCCAAAAATTAGGTGCCAATTTCTTGGAATGAATCATGAAATTATCCATCTCTTAAAGTGTTTGGTTTTTCCTTTTAGAGGTGATGCTTTGTTTAGGGGTGTAGGTAATAGAGTATTGGTGAAAAGCGCCATGTTCTCTACAAAAAATTTGAAATTCCTTACTGACATATTCCGTGCCATTATCAATGCATAGTCCCCTGATGGAGCATGAATACTGTTTCTCAACAAAAGTAATAAATTTATTGAATATTTAAAAGACTTCACTCTTGTACTTGAGAAAGTAAACCTAAGAGTACCATGCAAAATTATCAATAAACTTGTATGCATATTTGGCCCCTGAAAAGGAGTTAAAAATTTAATAAAATTACTGTGCACCGACTCAAGATATGTTGTTTTTCTTAAGGATCTCCTGTTAGGAAAGGGATATTTATGTTGTTTTCCAAGAGCACAACTTGAATACACTCCAAAAATACAAGAAACTTTTGGAAGACCTCAAATGAAATTTTTAGTGTACATCTATTGCAAATATGTATAAGTTATATGGCTAAATCCTTCATGAAAAGGCCTAGTCAAGAAATTAGCATGAGATATAAAAGAAAAAGTAAATAAAAGATGAAAGTGAACAAAATTATATAATCTCGAGACATGATCAACATATCTAGTAGAAACATATCTAGGATCATGTAGTTCTTTCATAACTACCTAATTTGGATAAAAATCCATTATTTCACAACAATCGAATGACAAATCTAATAAATGGAAAATACATCTGTAGAAATATCATGGACCAGGAGCACATTGTTAATGCACCCATTGGTTAATTGCATAGTTCATAACTACAAAACCTCAAGTCGCATAGAGTCATCAACTAAATTTTGTGAAATGCTAATATGGGATATAGAAGGAAGCACATCTAAATAAGAGTCAATATGATGTGATGCCCCTGAATGAAGTATCCAATTATCAATAGATTTATGTATATATTGTGATGATAAAGCATGTTCTTTTCCTATTGAAATATTGTGCTTCTTCATGACATCTTCTAGGAAATCCAAAATTTTCCAACATCTTGCTTCAATATGCCCTGGTTCACCACAAAAAATACAAGTTTCATCTGCTTTTTCCTTCATGTTTTCCCATTTCTTCCTTTTCTTAGAGCAGGATCCTTTATTCTTGGAAACCATAGGTGAATACTTGGTATTCTACTTAGGATTGGATGGAGACTCAAGGTATGACCAAAATTATTCTTTTTTAAGCCCAAACTTTATGCCAATCTTTGGAGATATGAGCCACCAAACCTTGATTTGAAGAGGTAGAGAGAACATCTAGGTTCTTGAGCTATGGTTGTTCTCATATGAGATAATCATAGAATATCTCAATGTTGGGAATTTGAAATGAATAACCAAAGGAATTCCTTGCTACATCGAAGGTAGATGCAAAATTCTAAGAGGAACCCCTTAGTTTTGACAAAATAGAAAAATTAACGTTTGCTTATTTTTTCTCTTTACTCCATGCTTTTAACTAGGACAACAATGAACTGAATTGAACAGGACATTCCTCAATAGAGGCATTCTCATCAAGTATTCTGGTTGATAATTTAGTTTTCAATTCTAGAGTGTGGAACTCATTTACACTTCCAAATATAGAGGCTAATTTATCCCAAATTATTTTTGGAGTGGTACATTCTTCAAGCTGAAATAATAGGTTGTGTGAAACATGCAACCCAATCAACTCATTCTCGCAAATATTTCAACTTCTTTTGTAAAATTTGATTTTTTTTCACTTATCATTTTACATGGCCCCTTCGATAGAAAAAATTATTACATTTTCATTCTCTAGTTATGATAATTATAAGGAGTAAGAAAATATGTTGTTCTTAACTCTGCCGTAATATCAAAACCCAAAATTACAACAACTAAAAAAATAAAATAATTGTTCAAAATATTCTCCAAATAGACTTTTTTTTTTTTCCATTTGTTTTATTGCACCTTTCTCCTTTTTTTTTTTAAGGCCAACAAAAACAAAACTTAAGTGAGGAAATTAAAAATGAAAAAAAGGAAATCCTGGATTCCTTGCAGTGAAGAATTAATCTTGTGCAAACTCGTCGAGGTTTATTGTAGAAGAATATACATCAAGTACTGATGATATTCTGTCTCATTTGTTGATATGTCTAGTGTGGTGTCAGTTTTTAATGGTGGACCTAAGGTGATGACCCTCATGGACTTCTGAAAAGGGAATGTTTTTGTTAAATAAATGTTTCACCACGTAGAAAAAAAATTGAGCTAGCTTCACCAAAATGAACCCCACAAACATGAGCAACGGTGAGATTAAGTGGATTGTAGATTCCCCGAATATTCAGGAATTTGACCGACATGGGTGCGGTCAAAAAATTGACCATGCCCATGTTCGTCGGATTCCCGAATATTTGGGGAATCTATAGTCGACTTAAGGATGGCCCATCAACAATATCATGAATGACGTTAGAGGTAGTTTCGTCAAAAATAATATCACGAATGAGATCAAAGGTAGTTCTGTCAGCAACAATATCTTGAATGAGATGAATTAATGGTTGGATTTTTCATGAGCATAAGAATCATGTAGAACTTAAACCACAAGGTTGTTTGTAGGATTTAAGTGATGAGCAATCCACCAACGATTCTATTTCCCAAGGAAAATGATAGCACCGTTAACTTGTAGCATTGACTTGAACCAAAAGGAAGTCTTGTTGGAGTGATTATTTGAACAGTGAACCTCGTTCATGAGCTCAATGCCAAAGAGTAGTATATGACATTAGGAAATTACAAAACCCATATCTATATTGAAACCTAAATCTCCAAGAACTTAATAAGATCCCACTTCTTATTTAATCAAAGCTAACCTAAACAACATATAATAGAACTCAAAAAAATGTGAGAAGGCATTTACAATGAAGCTCTGATACCACTTAAGATCATAAAAATATCAATGAAGCTCTGTTACCACTTAATATCATAAGAATATCTATGGGTTCGACTACCAATTATAACAATCCTTCTGCCAAAAAAAATCACACCAAATGAAATCGTAAAAACACTTCATTACCTGATAAAAATACCTTGTACATAAAAAAAAAATCACTTCATTACTTAACAAAAATATCGTGTAAATGTTAACCAGGATAATATTAACAGCTCAAGAAATATGGATAAGACTAACCAATCAAAAAATAAGAATGACAACACTACCTGTTATAAGTTTTAAGGCATTTTCTATTGAACTCTAACAAACTCTTATCAGAAACCCGGATGCGGGTGTTAATAACGTTATTAATGTCTAAGCGCTCTCCACGTGTCGGGCACATGAAGCCAAGCTCCAGACAGGTGGACGCCATGTGCTGGAAGCTGGCCTCCATCCCATTCAAGTTAAATGGCCTTAATGACCCTTCAATGCAGCAGAACTCCCGAAAAATTGCCTACAGATTTCATAGGATGGCGCCTTCAATCCTTTCCCCTGGTTTTAAGCTCGGCTCCGGTCTGTCTCGGCTCACTATTGATGCCCGAGTGAAGAAGGGAGACTCTGTGGAATTCATCCATTGTGCAATTCTGGTGCTTTGTCCCCTGTCTTCTCTGGCGAACTCGACGCTAGACATTGGGTTGTTCTGTAGCCCGGACAACCACAGTGACGACATTCTTGTTGGACGCAGGAGGCTTCAGGTAACAAGGCCTCGCACTAAGCTAGCGGTTGGGTATCCCAGGCTTATTATGGCACCTCGAACTGGTCATCTAGGGCCACGCAGGGGGCGCAATTATGGTCAGCGAGCCGGCATTAGAGGAAGGGGCCAAGCAAGCTCGAAGCGCCTCTCTCCTCTGGCTGTAGCAGAACCTCCCTCCTATGATTCGGATTATTCGGGCTCGGACATCAGTAACTCTGTTCAGACGGTGACCCTCCATTATCGTCGCCGGAGGGACAAGCCCGTGGTCAAAGCAATGATCACAGTTATATTCTCTGAGGAGAATGAGGAGGAGGATAATCGGAAGGACGACACAGTGGAACAGGTGCCTCCCTCCTCGGATGACCCGGACAGCTCTTACAGCCCGGAGTTCCAAAGCAAGGCAGATGACGAAAGCACCCAAGGTTTTTCAGCGGAGCAGGTGGAGGCTCTTAAGGAAATTGGAAGCCTTAAAGGCAAAGAGCCCATGAAGGTGGCTGAAAATCCAATGGACGCTCTCATGGAGACTCAGAGCAGCAAGCCTGCCTCCCCTCAGAGCAAGGTCAGGGAGGAAGAATCTGAGGATTCCTTTGACTACACCCTGTATCTCAAATTGCCCCCTGGAATTGATATGCTGGAAGATATTCCAATGGGGATGGAGGTGACTTGGGAGAGGGACCCGGTTCGAGCAGCAAAAGATAGGAAGAAGCGAGATTAGGAAAGAGAAGCGGAGGAGAAGTAGAAGCAAAACAAGTGAATCGGTTGCGTCAGGGGTAAGTCAATGGTTTCAAAGGAGCGGCATCTTCTTTTTTTGGTTTTGTTTCATGGGGAGGCGACCAGCAATGGATGCATTCATTCATGGCACCCCTGTTCTTCTTGCGGTTTATGTTCCGGCTATGGGTATTGTTCACCTGTCTTTTCCCTTACCTTGCTTATATAATGAACTTTATAGCAGTTAATTCCCCTTCGGTTGAAGGTTTTGTAACCTCTGGCTCGCATAAGCAGAGGATCCAGGTTGACAAGAAAACTTTTTGAAAGAGAGATGATCATGCGCTCTCAGAGGTACTTACCTCTTGTAAATACTTTTTTTGTACTTTTAATATAATTAGTTCAGTCTTTGCTCAGCAAAAAAAACCAATCTCTTATCAGAAATCATTTTTCGATTCAGTGTTGGAATTTTGAGCATTGAAACTCTATCTTCATATTACATTTAACATCACAAAAATTTCATAAATTTCATTTGGACTATAGATTTATGTATCTCGTTTCGACTCTCTCATATCATATTATTACTTGTAAATATGCAAAAACATTTATAATTTACGAAAAAATAATTTTCCTAAATTTATTTAATTTTAATTAAATTTATATAATGTAATTATAATAATTAATAAATATATTATTTTAAATTAGAAATAAATACTAAAAATAAAACTAGCTTTATTCGATTCAAATTGTTAGTTCAATTATATATTATTTAATATACTTATATAATAATACTATTAATATTACTTAAATTAAAACGCATATAAAATTAGAAAATGTTAAATTTATATAAACATAAATAATATTACAAAAAATCAATATGGATCAATTTTAAATGTCAATTTACCAAGTGTAGGCATGTAAAGAGTAATATGGGAGCACCTTCTTTTAATTTTTCCACTCAAACAAAGGTTTTCATCATTAGATATTTGATACCTCTAGGTGCTTGGTAGATATAGAGTTAAGATGTATCTATAGACGTTTTAATATTTTGATTTTATGGAACTCTTGGAATTTTTCAAAGGTTTAATAATAGAATTTATAGTTTATTTTATGTTAAATAAGTTTTTTCTTCTGAGAGTATAAGTGATAATGTGGTGGGGTGATGATGTGTAAAGTGATGAGAAAGATAGATGACATGGTAAGTAGAATAGACGAGGAAACAAGTATGAGATATTAGAGTGAAGATGATGGATAGTCTAGATTAGGGACTCTGACCATCAAATCATTTCATTAATGCTAGCTGCAATATTTGTGAGAGAAAGAGATGAATAGATAAAATAATGAGAATAATAACTTGTAGGATGATGGAAATCTTTGACCACATTTTGTTAGTTTTTCAATCAATGCAAGCTTTCGACTCTTCTTGCTCACTCTATCTTTCACCCTAGTTGATTGATCTTTCAAGACCTTAAGTTCAAGAACTTGTATATCTTATCAAGCTCTTACGCAGGTTATAGAGGGAAATCAATGACTAGATATTTTCAATTTCCTATTAACATCACACCAAAAGAATTATATATGAGAGTAGGGGATAAGGTAAAACCAAATCAATAAACACATCATATGCTCTAAAATGGGGTAGTTTCTTGCTTAACCCAATGGTTCTAGCAGCTAAATAGTAGTACCAGTTTTTGTTGGAAGATAACCCAACTCCACGTTGACGAATACCCCTTATAAACCCTACTGGAACTTGATCTCTCTACTTATTTTGAAGCGTGTGGAGCATTTCACCTAAGTCACTCATGGGGATTGTTCTTTGTTGGTCCAAAATTTTCTATGTAGACTTCAATATAGAGAAAATCCATTAAAGATTACCACTAATAATCAAGAATGAAAACCCTATTAAAAGTAAAATTACAAAGGTGATGTGGGAACCTTTATTATAGAAAGGAAGAGTCTCGACCAATAGCCATGCAACGTATGGAAAGGAAAAATGCCCCAAGATATCTAAAAAGGTTCCTAGAGATATGTTTTAGCAAGTGAAATATTAGGATACACTAAGCAGAAAAAAGAAAAATATTATTGTTTGTTAATATGCTATTGTTTAGTGTATATTAAGTTAGGGAAGAAGTTAGTCATTTCCCTTTAACTTGTGATAAAAAATGAGCATGAATGAAGATGAAGGTAAAGTTAGAGGGGTTTAATGGAGTGTAAATTAGAGCAAGTTGGACTAAGTTTAACCAAGGTACAAATTATAAAGAGCATCCACAAGAAAAAAAAAATCCATTCTACATAATTTGTAGGAGATAGAAAGAACAATCAGACAAAGTTAATGGAAGCAATCATTGCTTGTATTTCCTTTGAGATTTGATAACTAGGGAACATTGTAATTTTAACAACACCATAAATAAGAACTAGCACATGATAGTCATTATAATGTTATATATTTCTAAATTCAAGTTTTTCCATTGTATCTCTTCTATCTACTTCTTTTTTGTGATCATGTTGACATATTTGTGTCAATAGACCACAATTAATGGTTATCCATAGACGGAATTCTTTATGTTTAATATTAATGAAATTACACATTAATGATATATGTTAGCAAATTGTTTGGAAATGGGCCCATTTTGATGGATCATATTGATATCACAATGTAGCTCCAAAAATTTATAATGAAGTTACTAGTAGACACTAACAAAGATGAAAAAGTATGACAATGTTGGAGTATTAGTTTCTTTATCCTTGAAATCATTACTGGACGAGTGAGTAAAACAAATCCAGAGAATATGGTAGATTATGAGGTAGAAACAATGATACCAACAATAAGATAAAATACTAGGAGAATCATGTGGTTTAAATTTTCATTGATATTTATTATATGACATCGCAAAATAATCAAGTAACCAAAGTTGTAGCTAATTTATTTTACACATTGGTATAGAAGAAGAAGGAAAAGAGAATTCCTTGTTCAAGGTTAATTTTAAATGATAAAGATTGAGTTAGAACAAATAAAGTGGATAAACTAGAGAAGGTGATAAGGAAATATAGCTAAAGTCAACTAAAAACTAAAGTAGAGGTACACATTTTCATCAATCAATATATAGGTAATATAGTTTCATTGAAGATGAGTTTTCAAGTGCAATAGATAAAAGTATAGTGTTAGTATGAACGGGCTTAGTGGAACAAAAATAACATTCTTTCCTCAATTGAAGTTAGAAGTATGTGCTTTGACATGGTGGGAAAGTGAGGCCATTTGTGGAAGGCTATGAAATTAAGCACTTGTGATAAAGAGGGAATTTTTTTAAGAACATGATTAGGTCATAATTCTATCCCATTTTTTTATAGGGGAAAGAAACAATGAGGTGTCTTTAACTCAAACTAAGACTAGGATAAACATTGCAAGAATTTAATTTTGATTTGAAAAAGGGACCAATTTAACTAGTGATACTTCGTAATATTCCTAAATTTACCATTAAATAATGGGGACCCTTTAGTAGACTCCTTAGGGAAATAGCGTTAATGCAAACTCCAGTACCAAAAATTAAGACTAGGCATATCATCTGTTCATCAAAAGATATTAGAAAAATCAATTTAATGGAACAAAGAGTCACAAAAACACCTAAAAACTTAAAAGGTAAACGAATCATATAGCTATACTTGCATCATACAAAAATGAACATAACAATTGTTATAGGAATTGTAATGTAGACAAGGAAAATTTTGAGGGTAGAAATTTCATATAATTTTTTGCTATACATTTTCATATATACCCTATAGAAGTTAGGGTTACTAACTATGCCTAAAATTAATTTCAAATAAGTGATACTGGAATGCTTTCCATAATATTTTCTAGGAAGGTTAGGACAACAAACTTTTGAGGATATTTCTTAGAGAATTCAGGTTACATATGGTAAAAGCTTCAAAGGAAAGTTCATTGTGTGTTATTATGGAAAAACAATACACTCAACTATACAAGTGAGGTTATGCTCATCATTAGAAAAGAACATGTATAGGTGTATTAATCTCCACTGGAAGCATCGTGGAACCCAAAAGATCATTTTTTTCTAAACTTCCATTTAAAAAATCAAATTATGCGAGTGTAGCAAAGTAGATATTCCAAGAACCCCACAATTTTTTCTTCAATAACCGCACTAATTCTCGAAAGTGACAACTCACCAGCCCATCAATCACATTGCATTGAGCGAGAATAAATTATCTGACATGTCATGATTGACTGCCCGTTTTGGAGCGTCTCCATACTTACTTCGAAAGTTATGGAGACTCCAAAGGACTCATTCGGTCTCCTACCATGCCTTTACTACACTATTGCACCAAGGTGAAGTCATGAGATGATTTTGAATCTATAAATTCTAGGAGAATGATAGCCAAAGTAATAACAAGGGACAACAAAGTCATGTTGCAAAAACTTCTTGAGAAATTAGCCTCACCTTTCCTATAGAATTCACCATCTTGAGAGTTTTTATAGCTTCTTTGAGGGAGAAATGCTTTCCAATAAGATTACAGTAAAGTGAAAATCCTTGCTTAGAGTTTTGGAGAACTATTGATCTCCATAGCTCCTTCAACTATGTTCAAATTCAACTACTATCTTTACCAACAACTAATAAAGATGGTCTATTTCTATTCTCTTAATTTTAGTTTGGTTTTTGTGTTCTTCATTGTTTAATGTGCATATTATGTTTTGATTCTCCATTTGTTACATATAGTATTTTTTTTTTTTAACTCTAACATTTATGATTATGTGCTTCCTTGTACTTTACATCCAAGCTACAAATAAATAATGTATTTGTAACACCATTTCTCCAAATGCATGAATACAATAATGGCAAGTAGACAATATTTTGTTTAATTTTATTGTGTGCTTACATGATCTCTTTTCTTGTTCGCTTACATGATCTCTTTTCTTGTTCATTACATTTTTATTAATTGTTTCAATTCTCTATTCAATTTGTAGTCCATTCGTAGGCCTTATCACATATTGATTTCTCCCTTTTTATTTTTTTGAGCCACCCTATAGGTATTGAAAAAGAGGAAGTGGTGCCACCCATATGACTGTACCACCAGAACCTACACAGATCACATAGAAATCATTTTCCCTTGTAATTTGATTTCTTTATGGGTTGATGGCAGCCTTTCGTGACCTTTATTCACTCTTAATTGTTTTTCCAAATTGGATAGGATTTTCTTGCTCCAATTAACCATTAATTAGAGAACTTTCTTTATGTTCCTTTCCACCTAGATGGCTTATCTAGTTTCTTTAAGTTTTTAGTTTGGGACCAAGAATAGAGAAAGTAGGAAAAAAAAGTATGCACTTCCCTCCTTCTCTTAAGTGATCTTGAGGGACTCATAAATGTTTTTGAAAATGATACCTTCTTTATTTAGATTGGAATCACACACATAGTTTAATTAGGAGAAAGTGTCCCATTAAATGCACATCCCTTCCTTTTTTACAAGGTAAAACAAACTTAGTTAAAGGAGATGGAATTGTAACAAATCCATCAATATCCACCATTTTTTCAATAAATAAATAAAAAAATTATGTTCACTTTTACACCTTGCACACATTGTATTCCATATATTCCTTTCACCTGAACTTTGTCCAAAAACTATGCTCTTCCCTCTTACACTCAGGTGATCTTGAGGGACCCAGAATTTGAACTTGGTTTGGTTATAAATCCACTACAATAAGGTAATAGCATGATTCAATATGGATGAAAATATTCTACTTCCAAGCTAGAGAGATTGTATTTCCTTTTTATTTTACACATATATAAATATACATAATTTTACAAAAGGAAATGATAATATGTAAGTAGCCCTGAGATTATTGCTCTAATAACATTTATTTGAAACATGCGTGTATTTAAGAACTAAAGCCACAATATACCACTTGCCTCATTTGATTCATAGTTAATGTATGCCCTTGAATCTGCTTGTCACATTGATTCAAATTATAATACATGTTCTTTTTTGTTGTCTTACATCAAATGACTTAGGTTATATATTTATATCATCACAAAAGATAAGTCTTTCTACTTCTTTCTAGCTCTAAGGTTTTCAACATTGAAATGAAGTCTTACTCTTCCTTGCATGACACACATTCACTTACATTTCACTCGAGACCTGAAACCATAGGTCATTCGCACAACTCTTAAAGGTAAAAAGGAGGAACCAAGGGCTAGCGTAAGTTGCCGACCCTCCTACTTCAACCTAGGACATTCTGATGACCTTATAGATTGGATTATGATACATTTATGGTGGCTATCCATCCAAGGTCATCCAGGCCCTACATCTAGGCAACCCTTTATGCAACGATCGATCTACGCTAGGTTTTGCTTAGCTAACTGTTTTCGTGGAATATGCTTCCACTCGAGTTCATTTTTCACTCCGCCGTGAATGGAGAGGGCTTCTCTTCTTGGTTCAAGAAATGCATTTGCGCCCTCTCCCGGGCTCGCCACAACAACGAAAAACATTTTCAATTTTGTCTTCGCCTCCGATTTAATCACACAGGTAATGAACAATTCACTAACATAGCCACTCTCGCCTTGTTTCCTTTATGAGACGGATTCTCCATCATTCACCACCTAAATAGCAACATTGATGCGGGATTAGCGGGAGCATTCCAGAAATCTGCAATGAGATGGGGGTTAGCCCTTCAAGGTTCTCAGGTAAGGGTTAAGGTTTTAGCTTAATTAATTTTTTTTTTCGTTTCAGCAAGGAGATTTTCATTGCCTCCCTGTAATCTCACATTCTCTATTACACATTCAACCGCGGATAAAAGTGGTTTGAATGTCCATCCCTGCCTAGGTAAATTCTTAGTTTCCTTATGCCATAATTTGTTGCTGGTTCCAGGGTGTTTTAGTTCCTTCTTGGGTTTAACATAACCCCTTTATTTTTTTATGTTCACAAGGACACGTTGGGGTTTTCGGTATGCACATTTGGCACTAAGTTTTTACCGAGTGTTGTTATTAGAGTTGGGGTTTTTTTGGTATACGTATCTATAATTTCCCTTATGTATTTTTTTTGTTCCTTGATCAGGTTTCCCTTCCACAACTGATTACCCAAAATCTGAGTCAGTTGGAACTCCTCGCAAAGGTTTATAATAGCCATATTCAGTCGATTTGATTCCTAACGTGGTTTTTCTTAACCATTAGGGTAATATACAACATGGGTTTTCTTAACCATTAGGGTAATGTACAACATGAAGACCCAAAACTTGGTTTTGGCTCGACCACTTTATCATTAATCTTGTGTAATAATTTTGTTTGGAGTTTAATTTTATACAAACCTTCGGCCCTACCACGTGACAATGCTATTAATTTTTGTTTTAAAAAGAATATTTCTCAAATGTCCTACTTATCTATTGTTAAATGAATCATGGATATTTCTTTATGTATTCATTTTAGTACCTTTTTGTCATAGTTACCAAATTCGGCCGTACTGCCGAAAAAAATTCGACAATTCGTTGGTTCGATTCGATTTGATTTGCGAATTAATTCGAAAGTTTGAGTTTGATTCGGTTAAGAGCGCATCACCATCGACTAAGTTTGCATCTGCAAGCGGATTGAGGGAAAATTCTCGCGGCTTTGTTCACATACCAATCCATGAAGTATTAATTTCAACATATAAAAACAAAGATGCAATGTTGATTTCTCTGCTTTCTTGATTCTATCAGACAATATAATCTTATAGTCCTTCTACTCACTGTGAACTCTCTGAATTTTATAGTCTAATGAAATTCACTAGTTCGTCCTTTTATATATATATATATACCCCTTAATTACTTCATTTAAGCTCTCAGCTAAAAAAAACTTTGATTTAGTACTGAATTTAAAAAACAACTAGACTTGTTCTTGTCTTGTGGGCAACCATTAAACTTGAAGGCAATGGGCAGGTTCCAGGTCGTCGAGCTTGTCTCGATTGCAGGTTGCAAAGACCTGTCTACGTGGCTCATCCCTTCATCTTCCTTAACGTCTCTGTTAATAAACCCTCTGTTAATGTTTTCTTTTGAGAAAAGAAAACATTATACTGTTAAGCAAAGTTAAAGGTAATTCCCTGACTTTCCCATTTTCGTCGGAGGGGCAGATTCTTAATCAGTGAACGTAATATTTCAAAAATAAGGTAATTTATTGATTAAGAAAACTTTCGAGAGTTTTAAATATTATTTTTTTAGAATAAATACTTTAATTCATAAAAGATTTTTAGATGATTGAAAGTAGCAGGGAATTTGAATTTTAAAAACAGAGATATGATTTTGGATTTAAGCACACAGTGTGTTTGTAGTTTGGTAGGTAAAAAAATAATTTTAAAATTGGTCATATTGATTAAAATTATTAAAATATTTTTAAATTTCAACAGATGAATGGGAAGATATGACAAGACTTTATTTATTTATAAGAAAAATAATATGTATATATTTAAATGATTAAGATATATACTCTCGAATTTTTTCCGAATTGAAATTTTTCCATCAAAATTTTTATGGTATCGTATCGAATTCGAATTCGAATTTGGTAACTATGTTTGTATTCTTCATGTAGTAGTGCTATGATGAAAGAAAAATTTGTGATTAGAGGATTTTTCTCTTATAATTAAGAGTATCCACTTATAATTAAGAGTATCCACCTACATTCTTTGTTAGTAGATTTTCAAAAAGAATTGGTTGATTCTAAATTATACTCACCGACGTGTTATGTAAATTGTTTTTTTTGAATGCATACATGAATATGCAAAATATATATATATATATTCATTCAACCGTCCACTCCTTGCCAGTGCGGACATTCTAATAATTCTTTACGAATGAAATATATATTTGTGTTCTTGGGGACATGTGAAAGACAAAGATTCTGTATTTTGATAGAAATAGCGAGGCGTGTTCTTTTATCAACTGAATAATGGCATCAACAGGATTCATACTTTTCTTTATCTCGCGTTTTCCCATTTTCATTTAGTGGTCAGGAAATGAAATTTGCTCAACCCCATATGCGCAAGAGTTGCAGTTGTGTTGAAAGTATGGTAGTTATTTTATTGTAAGAATCAAGTTTTAGATTCAAGTCGAAGTTTTTTTTTTATCGCGTGATATAAATGATAGGCCATACCATGCAGAAAGTATACAATTCAAAAGTGTAGAAATCTAAGGAACTCCAGAGAAGTCCTCCGTCGATTTCTTCTTTATTATTTTCCTGAACGTAATCCTCCAAATCCAATTCAGAAAAATTTAAGGAATATATCAACATAAGTAAGCTTTATCATCGAAATTAGGTGGCATAAGTTAGAGAAAATTCTGGAAGAAGCTACGAAGAGTATGATGACAGTGACATTTCCTGTCATGAAATAACATGTTCTGCATTCAGTAACCAACAACAAAAAATCGAAAATGAAATGTTCCATAGACATTTCTTAGCTTGCAGTGCAATTGGTCGAGTTCCAACTGAGTAAATAAAACAAACATTATCATATAGTGGTTTACAATTGTCGACAAAGGCAATGGTTCATAACAGTTCATGGGTGTCTGCCTTATATTGGCAAGCATGTCTAGATGAATTGAAAAATTAGAAATCGTGGAATCAACTTATGGAAGTTACAACCAAACAACAACATGTCGAATATATAAATGCATTCTGTAAATAACTATTGTGGTTTCTCATGGTCATAAATATTCCACGCGGTGTAGGTTTAAAACTTATGTAGATATGTTTTCCATCTATGACGATTATGATATATTGATTTGGAACGGTGTCAAATAATATCAGTTCATAGGAGGGGAGGCTATGACGTGCCAAAATGAAAAAATTGTATTACCAATAGATTAGTCTTTCCACCTTTTTCTTCGAATGGATTTACTATTTCCGGAATTAGCACAACTTTTAAAATTCATGATTTAAAGAAACCACACCTATCCCACTAGATGGACGAAGAAAATCATCGTAAGGACGATTGTTCCCTTTCGACCTTATTTGTTGATCTAGAAGTGTATGTGAATTGATTGAATGAGTTGAATAATGTTTATTCCATTGACATCATACTCACAACTTGATCTTTCCACTTCGCTGTGGATTTAGAGGACGAGGACCACGTGTAATTGGATATACACGACTGATGTTTCTTTTTTTTTATCACACTGCCTACTTGTCCTATCCACTGAGCTAGAGATATTTCGATAAAAATCAATCAGTGGATAATGGTTCTCCGAGTTCTATCTTATCCTTATGTCAAGACCATTCTAAAAGAGCTCCTAGATCAATGTGATCTATTAACGTCAGGGAAGCATGAGAGGTATCATTCTCGAGTGCTTCACAAGAGTGTGTCTCACTGGGAATGAGATACCGAGTTGACACAAAACTACTATGCGAACCATATCTTAATATAGTCAGAGGCATATTTTCTCCTCTTGGATGGACGCTAGATTTGTCACCAATTCTTGCATTCTTTTAATTTGAACATTGTTGCAAATGTTGCCTCTGCTCTTCGAGTTGAGCTGCCCAAAGACATAGAAATCCAAGGTGGGTCAACTTCAATACCTAATCAATGAAAATATACTCTTTTTAAATTTTTCCTTTGTTCAATATTACTGCTCTATATCCGTTTGCTTGATTCAAATTCCTAAGAGTCATATTGTATCCACTACTGACATTGTTTTCAGCACAAGTCAATACTAAATACATTTTTGTAATCAAAGGCACCTGGTCCTATTACCCTAAATGGGTACACCTGCCATTTGAATCTGGAACTGAAGCAGGCTATTCCATTAGAATGGAACGATGTTGTTTTGCGAGTACCATCGGAGAATGTTTGGAACCATCACTTTTGCCAACAACTGCATACTTACTTCATAAATATAAAAAGAGCAATCTATTTCTCATACATATAGACCCTTCCATTATAATTATGAAAATGGTGTCAATATGAGAATACAGTTATGATGTTTTGACGTTCATAATACAATTATGCTGTTTCGATGCCATGAAATAAGAAAGAGGATGCAAGAAGCCAAAAATTAATTATGCATGAGCGTAAGTGAATTGTATCACATGAAAGAAGAATGTTTCTTTCGATTCTGTAATTAATATCATGATTCGTGACAAATTAAGAAATTTTTCTAATCATTCTATATGATACAAATGTCAAACTTATTCCATAATTAGTCAATACATAGAAGGATGTATTCCTGAGCATACAAAGTATTTATGTATTTTCCTCATTGAAAACATAATTACTTCCAAGTTTTTATAATGATTGAAAACAATATTAGTAAAATTTTCTTCTATTATCCATCAATTTGAAAAATGTTGGCATAAGTTCTTTCATGTTCTACAATTTGATGGCTACTCTATGGAGTCTATATGATACCCAGTTTTACGTATATCCAGTTTTACGTATACTCTTCCTCATCATTATTTTATAGTCTATAATTTGTCATACTGATTATCTTATCAGTAAATAATGACCTGTCATTTTCTATTTCATTAGTTAGTGTCACTTCTAGTTGGGGAAATGATATGTGCTCAAAGCTGAAGCGACAGAAGTATGAAGATGAAAAAACAAGTCAACAAGATACAAAAGCACAAGTACACAAGTATATTTTGTATGTGGTGCCTACATAACCTGTTCACACTGCATCCTATTGTATATATAACATTAAGTAAATCAGGTAGTTTTTCTAATTGAAGTTCATCCGAAAAGGGCATAACCTGTACACACTGCATCGTATTGTATATATAACATTAAGTAAATCAGGTAGTTTTTCTAATTGAAGTTCATCCGAAAAGGGAAAAATGGTATGAGAGGTAAAGTTATCTCGTCCAAATGGGAAAATCTTTGATAGGAAGAAGCAAGAAGAAAAGTAAAAGATTATGATATTATATTTATAATTATGTTATCAACTTTAATATTTAAAGCCTTCATTGTGTGTTGAATGTACTAATGAATCCCATCAATTACAATCACAACAAAGTGTGGCACACAAGGTGCCATATCAAGGTAGGAGCCCAAGAAGAATCAATACAAGTTTTCAAATCTAATTAATTCGGATAGATATAGTAGCATTGTGGAGAGGATAAACCTTGAAAGATGATATTGGAACAAATAATTCTACAATGTTGAATTGTACTGACGAGTGTTTCCATGAAATGACAACAAATAACATGTTGATTATTTCAATAAGTAGAAATAGTTAACTATAATAAGGTTACCTTTTATTGTGCCTACTTATTGAATGCTAGGAATTATGTGAGGATTAAATTTTTATTACATTATATGTCGCGGAAGTTCATCTAAAAACTTAAGGTGATAGGGAACAAAGACTCTATATCATGATGTAAAATTGGTTTAAGATACTTACACATGATGGACCTAACTTTATATGTTCATAGTCAAGCTTGATGAATGAACAAATCTATAATAATTGCAAAGTATGGTTATAACATCAAAAGTGGGATAATGGGTTTTATTGATATGGTCATCATATTATTCTACTCATATTAAAAGTAAAATTATGAGTGGTATGATTTCTATACAAAGACATAGATTAATAAGATTCCAACTAATGTTGGTAAGGATAGTCCATTCAAAGGCATAACTTAATGGAAAAAAATGTGTTCTTAAAAGATCCTAAGAAAGGATGATATATGAAGGAGGAAATGGTGAACTCTTATAAGGTAACTCACAAAAAAAAATAGATAAAAGGTCAAATGTTTTTCTCTATAGATCATGGCCAACATGAGAACAATAAAAAATAAAAAGTAAGTACATGGAATCCATATACATCACTCAAAAAGAGTTCATAATATTCTATAAATTGTAGCAAAAGCTGATGGGTTCATCAATTGGGCTCCAACCTAGAGAATATTCTTAAGGATTTTGTTCATGAAATTCCCATGAAATATCATTAAACTTGTCTTTCAATTTAATATTGTGTTGATTGGTGCATATGCATGTAATGATGTAGTTCATTTTTATATGTGTGTTTCCACTGGTTGAATTGTTTAATTCATCCTTAGTGAAAATGCTCCAAATATATATTGTTGAAGGAAACTAAACCTTTGTAGGCCATTACTCATACATTCAATAGTAGCATGCATACCTAATTACATATGTATAGCTTGGAACCCATAGGTTCTTTTCAGTAAATCAGTCTCTAAATAATTGTAACTAAGAGAGACAAATTATATTCCAACCTAGACAAAACTAGGATCAAAATTGTGAAGTGAATGCACACATGCAATACAACTCACTGTATGCATAAATACATAATACATTAAGAATTTTATGACCTTCATAAGTAGGTCAATGGGACTCACATTGAAAAGTACAAATGCAAAATGGAATTGCAAAAGTAGCTCATAGTGCTTCTTGGTTAATAGTAGAAAGATAATATTAATATTAAGAGAACATTCTCAAGAGTTCACTCAAATTATAATTTTGCAACTTAAATTATGCAACCTCAAAATCCACAGCCTTAATGTACATATCCATCTAGATATAGATGGGATTATGTTATTATTTATAAATAAGAGCCTTTCAAACATATACTTCTAGTAGAATGATTAAACATCTTACCAATGTACTTCCTCTTGAAAGTGATAAGGTAAAAATTATCAACGTGTTTATACTTTATCTTAACAAAGTATACTTGCAGACTAGATATGGTGGTTCTTGATGCATTAGAGAAATATAGAGCAGCCTAATGACTAGTAGGAATTGTACACTAGATTCAGAACATGACTCGTCTGAATTAATAACCCAATCTTCGGTAAACCAAAAAGGTTTTGCATTAATACAACTTATGATAATCAAAGGATTTTAGGATGGTAGTAAAATAATGCACGCATTAAGTAAAATGGAATATATAAAATATTATGGACAAATCACGCAACTTGTTCCTAGATTAAGAAGACGATAGTTATGTGGCACTCGTAATGAGGATTGTTGTGCATGAAGAGAATGGGTATCTAGAAATATATAACCATACAATATGAAATGCATATTTTCTACCATTATTTCCTATCAAACAAGCTTGGAGAAGTCTGCTGGTCAGATTGCATTAATGGTGTCATCTGGCTTTGAATAGGACAACATAACAAGTATTGCGTCAACTAATTTGATAATGGATGAATTGGTTGTACTCTCTTGAATTCCATGGTTGATTTAATATTTAAGTTGAGGTTTAAATATGTAAATGACCTAGATTCACACCATGGTACACATAATGCCTAAAAACCTTGGAGGGTGTGGGATGGAGAATGTTGTAACCTTGATTTATAACTCATGTATTGGAGATGTATGTACTTGCACACTGATCGTTCAATTCGGTTTGGACATACACTGAATTATTTGGGGCCAACAAGGTGCTGAAAGTAGTGTTAAAAAGAGAAATAAGAAATCATGTGACATAACTAGTTTATGTGTAGAGTACTTTTGGGTACCAAACAATGATTTTGTTCAAGACAAGGCTAAAAGTTGGTATTAAACCTCAAGTATAATATTGAAGGCCATACTTGCTTTATGATTCAGTGGAGGTCATATTATGTTATTATTAAGAACCAGTCTAGTGACCCATTACATTCCAAAACTCAAGTTTATTGGTATGATAAAGTTGTAGTATGCATGGTTACCTCTATGGTACTATTTTGCTGAAATTATCCTGCAACCCCAAGATACATTAAAAGGATTAGCTAAAAAAAGCACTTGAATACTGTGACATAAAAAATATTTACTTATCCTCTGGCTCCAGAAATTGAACAGGTCCATGAAATTCCTTATTCTCCATTTAACAAACGAAGAATGATTTGATCGGACTTGCGTAAAGATATATGTTGTGCAGGTGATGCTATGGACATTTGTATTGTGTGCAAGTTGTACAGGTAGTACTGTGTACAAGCGGTACATATGGTACTTGTATGAATGCATGTAGTGCATGATGATATATGACATATATATTTTTATGTGCATACTGCACACTATGTGTAGGTGCACATTGCTAAGGAGAAGGAAATGGGTGATTTCCTAGTGTGGAAACTGCTCTAGAATGCAGAAGCAAGAAAAATATGGAAACTAAGGATAAGAATCAATATTTTGTTTCACTCTTAGCACACATATGAAATATGATTATAAATTATTATGGGTACATATGGTTTATGATTTTGATGGTTATGTTGAGCTAACCTGATATGATATTTTTATACATGTTGATTGATCAAATATGTTAGTTTGAATTGTTGTGACTAATGCAAAGAAATTGTAGGAAGAAATTGTTTGGCAGAACACAAATGCATTGGAGGAACATATATCTTCCTATTATTTAATAAAATGAAAATGAGGAATCATAGTTAAAGGATGGGAAACATTAACCCATAGTTACTCATGTACTAGTACTTTTAGAAACAGAATTGAGTTTATGCATTTGAAAATCTCTTACAAAGTTGATTGAAACAAATGTAAGGGTAGCAATGGAAAGAGATTGTTGGTAGAAATCGTTGGCAACCGATGTATCATAAGATATGATTTAGGTAGCAAGGCCATGTGAACCTAATAATTCAAAAACAGCTACCTATGCACAAGTAAATAGATTGTAAGATGGTGTAGTACACCGAGGATAGTGTAAATTTAAGGGGGGGAGCATTTAACATCCTTCTATTTTATGTAACACTCTGTTAACCTAAGGTAAGAAGATCGAGGTCCAAGGTGTAAAAATGAAAGAATATACTTTGTTTTGAAATAAATAAAGATAATGTAAAATGCTTGGAAAATGAGACACCAAGAGATGAGGTTCTTGTCAAATAAAATCCCTTTGGTGAATGAGAATGAATAATTATTTCACGATAATACTTCTAGATCCAATTCTAGAAAAGCATAATGGATTTAGAGATAAAAATCAATTAATTTAGTTGGCTCAAGAAAGATGCTAAGTTATGAAAAAGAGAAAATCCTTTGTGGGAAATAAAGGCAAGCTTTTATAAGGAAAATCCTCGCAGGATATAAAGGCGAGATTTTCTGGGAAACACTTAGGCAAATGGATAAAAAAGATCCATAAAAGTGAGATGTGGCTAATGGAAATGATATCACGAAAGAGGGTATTAAATACCCATTGAAGAGATCAACAAGAGGCAATTGATCCATGGTAGGAACTCTCGGCTCAGCTGTGAACTTGAGGAAGTCAATTCTAGGTTGGGTGGTAGTGCTCGGTTTTCCAAGTGACTTTCTTCGGCTAATCTCGTTTGCTTCAATTACTTGGAATGTTATGTATGTATCTCCTTACTCTTTATGTTTTCGCATGTTACTCTTGATGTTATCAAATTTTTAGGTGTATTAGCATAATTGCATGTATAATATTTGTTCATGAGATGATGGAATAACTATGCATGTGATGACTATTGAATCTAAATGTAATCGAAGTTGAGTTAGAGGATTGGAGCCTAGTAGGTAATTGTTAATTGTTGGTTACAGAGATATGTGACAAAGAGAATAATCAACCTAGGGGATTAAGATTATAATAACTTGGGGTTAATAAACCCAATGGATTAATATTATAAACACAAGGGATATTAATAAACCCATGTGATTAATATTATAAACCCAAGGGATATTAGAGACCCTTGGGATTAGTATGATAAACTGGAGGCATTAATGTTAGAAAAAATAGGTATTAATATTATAAACCTATGGTAGTAATCAACCTAAGGGAATATTATTATAAACCCTCGGGGTTCATAAACGCAATTGATAGATATTATAAATCCAAAGTATATTAATAACCCAAGGTATTAATATTATAAACCCAAGGGATTATTAATAAATTCAAAGGAATAATAAACCCAAGGGAATAATATTAAATTCTAGGATTTATGTTATAAACCCAAGGGATTATATACCCTAGGATTAATATCATAAACACTAAGCCCAATATTATAAATGAGGATAAACACTACACTCTAAACGTAATATTAAACCATAAATGTGTTTATGTCACGTTGCAGCATTAAAAAATTGCAATGTAATGTATCATTATGTCAATGGTTGTCGCATAAGGACGATGTTTTTCACACTGTGATCTTGCATAGATTTTTGTACCATTATAGCATCACAATATTAAACCCCAATATTAAATCAAATATTATAAAACTTAACATTATAAAACCTCACATTATAAAAATTAATATTAATGTTACAATTCCCACGATAAATATTATAAACCCTATGATAAATATTGCAAAGTGTATGATTAATATTATAAATGTTAAGATTAATATAAAAATCACTGCATTTATATTATATACCCTGGAAGACCTAAAGCCTAGACCCAATGTTATAAATCCTAAGACTAATATTATAAATCGTATGATTATAAACCATGAGATTATAATCCCTAAACCAAATCATATAAACCAAAATAAACCCTAAATCTAATATTATAAAGAAAAATATTAAACTCTAATTTAGTCAATTTTACAATGTGACATTGAACAAATTGCAATGTAATGTCTCATTGTGACAATGATTTCCGATCTATATGTCACATAACTATGATGCTTGTCACACTGTGACATTAGAAAGATTTGTGTACCATTTCAATGCCACAATATTAAGCCCTAATATTAAGCTAAATATTATAAACCATAATGTTATAAAACCAAACGTTACAAACGTTGAGATTAATATTATAATCCCTAGTAGTAATATGACAAACCTTATGAAAATTATTATAAGTTATAGGATTAATAATATAAATGATAAGGTAAACATTAAAAACCCAATATTGAGAACCCCATTATTATAAAACTAATCCAAAATAATATAAACAAAATATTATAGATGCAATGTTAGAAACCCTAATACTACTCCCATAGGCTTACTAAACCCTTGTCTTGACTAGTTTTCCCATTGTTGACTCATTTTCCCAATATAACAAGAAAGACAATATTATAAACCCCAACATTATAAACCGAGTATTATGTTAATCCCTTGGGTTTATGTATAAATACAAGGAATTATTTGAATCAATATTAGAAACCCTAATATTAAACTGAGATATTAAAAATACTCATATTATAAACCCAAATGAAATGAACCCTAGCACAACCACATTAGCAAATGTGATTGAAATAAATTGTAGTGTAATGTAACAATGCCACAATTTTTTTCACTACGTCACAATGTTTGTCACCTTGTGACGTTGTATATATATCTTGAAGAATGTGACAATGTTTGTCATATTCTGACATTTGTGAGATTGATTCACTGAGTTCACCATTGGTGAACATGGTTTGCCTCATTTTCCCATTGTTGACCATAGTTTTCTATGACACATTATGGTTGTCTATATTGATAATGGACAGCTACAGTTGACCATGTTCTACCATGGTGGCTTAGATTGACCATATTTGACCATATTAATAATGGTTGGCCATGTTGAGAAACGGTTGACCTTGGATTTTAAAGGTTCATTTCTCATATTTTAAATAATCAAAATTCTCAAAGCCCTATTTTGAAGTAGACTATGCTATTAGTCACATTAGTTGGTTTTTAAAAATGTGATGCTATATTTTCTCATCATAATGCCAATGAATTTATTTTCATAACCATTTCACATAATGTTTGACCATATTAACCATGGTTGGCCATTTTCACCATGGGTTAACAAAGCCTTTGAAACGTTGATTATGGTAACCATGGTTTACCAAAGATAACCATGATTGACAATGGTTGACCATGACTAACAATGGTAGAAAATGATCAACCTTGTTGAATAGAGTAAAAAATGATTGACAATGGTTAACCATGTGTTAGGATATTCCAACACATAGGAAAGAGTTAAGTATAACTTGGTCTAGTGTAGAGTTAGGTAAAGTGTGTTTCTTTACTATGTACATTTTTAGCTTACAATCCAACGGTCATGATATGTTCTAGACATGAAGTGATCCGACGTTTCATTCTCTCCTTAGTATTACCGACACTTGATCTATGGCATAACATCCGATTGGTCCATGATCTCTATTTAAAGAGAATGGACGGTCATTTGTAGGGTGACCGTTCATGAGAGAAGCTTATGTAAATTTTATTTCTTTTATTAATAAATTTCTTGATGTGGCTGCGTTGGTTTAGGCCGTGGACTATTTCCCTCTTTAAGGGTTTTGACCATGTCAAGAATACTGGTGTATTGATTTGTGATCTCTTTGTGAGAAGTGTCCTTTGGTGTTCTATTTGAGGAACTTACCCTATAAATTCCTACATGGTATCAGAGCTATTTGAGGGTTGCATCCATTGGTGATCCAAATCTGAAGCCAGTACAACTACATCTGATTGTCGTTTCTTGGATCTACTATTTCTGGCTGGTTTCAGGTCAAGACGATTGCTCTATTGTGTTAGGAGCATTTGGTCCAGTGAGGATTCCCTTTCGTTTCATGTGAAAAGGTTTCCAGTAGTCGTAGATACGTCACTTTTAAGATCTAAAGGTATACAAAAGAAAAATTTCAGTTCTAGTTATTCATCTCTCTATTTATGTCAATTTATTTAGCTCTTTGTTTATTATTACCAGATCTATACCTTTCATTTTTGTGTATGCTCTTCGCCCTGCAACTTTGTGTGATCTGGGCAAATCAGAAATAAAAAGGAAGGATTTTGTTCATGCATATGCTCTTTTCCATCGCGCCTTAGTGTGATCTCGGAATATCAGAAACATTGAGGAAAATATTTAGTTTCCAGCGAAAGCTAACTTCAAGCCATAAGGTTTGGTTTTTTTTTGCATGTCCGTGTTGGGTTGTGTGGTCTTCTTTGTAGGAAAAAAGAGTTTTTCAAGTAAGCACGCACCCCAAAGCTCCAGTGACTAAAAAAAAACCCTTTCCTATTTTCCAAAAATTACTAACCTTCTAAACTATCTCACTTGGTCCAAAGTTACCCTATGAGAATAGAGGTCTTGGGTTCAAGTCTTTCTTTTTGTTCAGTTACTTTTTCAAAAAGCACATGTAACTTATGTTTTAAAGTTACGTTATGTAAAAGTGTTTTCACCCATTATAAAAAGTGAGTCACTTATAAGTCTAAAGTCTCTTTATCTTTTATTTAAGTTACAATACAGTGAGTAGCTTATAAAGCAGCATTGTAAAAGCGACTTTCACTTATTTATAAAAGTGGGTCACATAAAATATTTTTTAAAGTGAACTAATTAGATTAAGTTTGGAAAGGGGAGGGATTTTTTTTTTTAAATATAACATTATCATTCACTTCTGCATATTCACACACTTTGTTGGCATCTTCAACAACTTTTCTTCAAAAAGCCATAACATCTTCATCCGAAAGCCTTTTTCAGAGATGTTTTTTCTTTTAATCATAATTTTTTGAGATATTTCAATTAGAACACTTATTTTCAGTATCTATAGCTTCAAATTCGATTAAAATGGAAAGTCTATGCCAAGCTATTCTTGACATCACTAACTACTTCCAATGGTGGTCCTACATTGCAAATTTACGTAGAAGTAAAGGTCTTTACAGAATAGCCTCAGGCCAAGAAACTAAACCTAAAGATGAAGATAGGAAGCCAAATGGGAAAATAGGAAAGATCAAGCACGTG